>JAJLRB010002644.1:0-13831 GCA_020976825.1 Odocoileus hemionus | reverse complement strand
TGTGAGGGGGCCTATCAAAATTTTTTATGATGGGTATGCATACCAGGGTGTGATGTCATACATACAAAAGGTTGGGATAAGATGCGAAAGAGTGGGTGTGAACACATGAAGATACAGTGTTTGTGTCAGCGTAACAAAACTAGTGAATACTGCTATTGTATACAATGGATATGATCGTCATCATATATAGCGCATCGAGATCTCAAAGATACACTTGTTGTGATATCATCATTACACTGCATGTGATGACAGTGAGTCACTGCGGGTAATGATGTCATAATATATGTGAGCGTGATGTCATTAGAGAAATGGTGGTTTGATGTCGTAAGTGACGGATGTGATGCTACTTCCACAGGGCAAAGATCGCTGACATATACAGTATTGCTGGATGTCATACAATGAGTAAATGGTGTTGACGTGGTCAATACAGTCGGTGTGGCATGAAAAGTATATAATTTGTCTTGTGATGTCACACTGTAACAGGGTATATAATTGCCCTACATACATCTGGATCGTGGTTCGATACATAGATGTTGTGGAGGGTCATAAGTAGAGTAGAGTCCGTGAAGATTAAGGAGTAGTGATGTGATGTTACAGAGTGCAACCTGATCGACTCCACACATATAGTGGGTGTCCGATGTCACATAAAAGTGGGTGTGATATTAGTGGAGAGGTTTTGATGGCAAAGATACAGTGGGTGTGCTGTCTCATATAGTGGGTGTGGACGTCAATGTCGAAGTGGATGTGACATCATAAATAAAATCTGTGTTTTGCTGTTTATAAAGAGGATTTGATGCACGATCTACAGTGCAAATGATCTCAGTACACTCAGGCCGAGTGTGGTGTCAGCAACACAGAGGGTGGGATGTTATACAGATTGGGTGTGAATGTCATAAATATAGTGCATAGGATGTCAAAGGTATACTGGATGTGATATCATTATATATAATAGGTTTGTGATATCATCGATCGGATAGACTGTGTGACTACAACATGATCCAGTTGATGTGATGTCAAATATAGTGGAATCCGATGTCATAAATAAAGTGGTGTGATTGATGGCGTAAAGAGTGGATGATGGATATCATAGGTAATTATACAAGATTTCATACATATAGGGGAGGTGACGTCATACATACACTGGGTTGATAAAATTGATACATTTGCTGTGATGGGACAACAGTTACAGTCGTTGTGGGTTCATGATATGGTGTCTTGTGGATCCACGTAATACAATGGTTACAGTTCTCATAACAGTGTGTGTGATTGCGGATATAAAGTAGATTAGTCGTTAAAGGTAGAGTGCTGTGATGTCATCAGTTAGAGTCATGTTCATGATCACGTATAACTATTTACGTGACTACGAGATATCATATGTGTAGATGAAATGTAATATCGTATTACTATGCATGTGATATCATTGAATACAGTGCATGTGTTCGGCATAAATGCTCTTGAGGTTTGTGTCGTATGAGCGTGGTTATGATGTCATGTGTATTGTATCCTGATGGCATACATCTGGCCGACCTGTGATCTCTTACATAGTTGGAGTGACTGGCGTAGACAAAGGGGTGTGATGGACCTATAGTGTGTATGGGATGGCAGTTAGGATTCGGGTTTCAAGACAGAACATAGAGCTTGTGTAGTCATACACAACGGTGTGGGTGAGAACGTATATAGTGGATAAGCTTGTCCCTAAACTGTATGTGCCATTGGACATCGGGTTACAGTGTTAGTGTTCCCAATTCATATACCCAGTGCGATGATATTTTTCTGAGTATGGTGTACCTAAAGGCATAGTAGAGTGTTTGTCATAATAAATTCAGTGGCTGTGATTCCAAGTAGAGTTGTATGTTGATGTCATATACAGGGGGTGTGGTGTCCATGAATCGATTGGCATGTTTGCCATGAATTACAGACTGTGATGTCATAAAGAGTGGGTGTTAGGTCACAAATTAATCACAGGATGTCATACATACAGTGGGGTTTGTTATCACACATAATGCTGGTGTGGGTTTAATCAATATACTCAGTAATGACCCAAACGTAAAGGGGCATGCGACCCTGTCAGATATATGGGTAATGACATGAGAAACAGTGTGATGGTGATGTCATAGAGTGGTGTGATATCATACAGAGTGGATGTGATGTCATATGTATGTTCATAACGATCATCATAGACATTGTGGCTGTGATATCATTCATACAATGGGGGTTATATGATCGATAATCTGTGTGTGATGACACAGGTACAGTGGATGTGCTGTCAGATATAGAAGGGTGGTGATTGAAGAACAAGAAAATTTGATGTCCACGCATAAGAGTGAATTTATGTCACTCAGCAGTGGGTGTGATGTAATATATACTGCATATTGTTCGATATCATATAGTATGTGTGTGGTGTCCTACATTACAGTGTGTGTTATAACATCGATTGGAGCGTGGGTTCATCACACTGATACAGATTATGGAGGGTTATGCTGTCAGATAGAGTGGTTGTATTGTCTTACACGGTGTGTTTTCTGTCAAATATAGTGGATATGAATTGCAGAACCATAGTGGATGTGATGCGCTGACAGATGGAGTGGCTGTGATGTCACTGATATAGGGGATGAATGTCATAAACCACCGTGGATGTGATGTCATATAGGGGGCGATCTGATGTCATGAATGCAGTGTTTGTGATGTCATCAATACTGATATCATTGATATTAAGTGTGAATGTGATGTCATGTTAGAATGTGTATGATGTCATATGTGTGCCCTGTCATGACTTACATACTATGTTGTATGTCATCGACACAGAGGTACATCGATACAAACGTGTGTCATCTGTGTGATGGCACAAAATACAGTGGCAGTGATGTCAAATATAGTGTGTGAGATGTCATGTGTAGAGGTTGCATTGTCATGAAAGCAGTATGTGTGATATCATATATTGGTATGATGTCATAAATATACTAGCTGTGATGTCAAAATATAGGGCTGTGATGTCATAAAGCTTTATGTCATGTCATTCATCCTGAATGTGCTGTCATACATAGAGTGGTGCGTGATATCGTCCAGAGAGTGGGTGTGGTATCATTGATACTCTGGGTTTGAGGACAACATCACAGTGGATGTAGTCTCAATACAATGGGTGAGATGGCAGATATAACATTTTGTGTTTGTCATGTGTGTGATCTCATCTATAGTGTCCTGTGATGCCACGAATGCAATGGAGGTAATGCGATGACTGCAATGTGTGAAGTCATATAAAGAGTGATATGCGAAGATTTTGTATAGTGCCTAAGATGTCATACATAAAATGGGTGTGATGTCCTACGTACAGTTGGTCTGAGATCATCATTAGAGTGGTTTGTGATGACACAGGTACAGTGGATGCAATGTCAGATATATTTGGAGTGATTGTCATGAGTACAGTGCATGCGATGTCATAAATAATGTGGACTGTCATGTCATAAAATGTGGATGTGATGCCGTTCAATAGTGTTTTTCATGATGGTTTACGTACGCAAACAGGGGTGTGATGTCATACATACAAAGGGTGTGATAAGATGGAAAGAGTGGGTGTGAAACACAGAAGATACAGTGGTTGTGAGGTAACAAAACTAGTGAATAGGTATTGTATAACAATGGATATACTGTCATCATATATAGAGCGCATGAGATCTCATAGATACACTTGTTGTGATATCATCAATACAGTGGATGTGATGACAGAGATACTGTGGGTATGATGTCAAATATATGTGCGTGATGCCTTAGAAATGGTGGTTTTGATGTCGTAACGTGAGAATGTGATGTCTTCCACAGGGCAAAGATGCTGCACATACGCAGATTGTGATGTCATACAAGAGTAGGTGTGACGTGGTCAATACATCGGTGTGATGACAGGATTATTTGCTGTGATGTCACATGTATAGGGTATATATTGCCCTACATACTGGATGTTGTTTCATACATAGATGTTGTGAGGTCATAAGTACAGTAGAGTGTGAAGACTTAAGGAGTAGATGTAGATGTTACAGAGTGCAACTGATGTCACACATATAGTGGGTGTGATGTCACATAAAAGTGGGTGTGATATTAGTGGAGAGGTTTTGATGGCAAAGATACAGTGGGTGTGCTGTCTCATATAGTGGGTGTGACGTCATGTCTGAAGTGGATGTGACATCATAAATACAGTGTTTTGCTGTTATAAAGAGGATGTGATGCCATCTACAGTGCAAATGATATCATACATAGGCCGAGTGTGGTGTCAGCAACACAGAGGGTGGGATGTTATACAGATTGGTGTGTGATGTCATAAAAATATAGTGCATAGGATGTCACAGGTATACTGGATGTGATATCATATATATATATACAGTTGTGATATCATCGATAGACTGGGTGTGACGACACAGATCCAGTTGATGTGATGTCAAATATAGTGGAAGTGATGTCATAAATAAAGTGGTGTGATGGCGTAAAGAGTGGATGTGATATCATAGGTATTATACAAGATTTCATACATATAGTGGAGGTGATGTCATACATACACTGGGTTTGATAAAATTGATACATTTGCTGTGATGACACAGTTACAGTCGTTGTGAGGTCAGAT
This sequence comes from Odocoileus hemionus, assembly GCA_020976825.1. Taxonomy (NCBI): domain Eukaryota; kingdom Metazoa; phylum Chordata; class Mammalia; order Artiodactyla; family Cervidae; genus Odocoileus; species Odocoileus hemionus. The sequence goes on along the minus strand of JAJLRB010002644.1, from coordinate 9,222 downwards.
ATGGTGTCTGTGAAGTACACAATGGTTCTGTTCTGTTTCTCATAACACTGTGTGTGATGCTATATAAAGTAGATAAGTCGTAAAGGTAGAGTGTGTGATGTCATAGATAGAGTCATTTTATGATGTCACGTATATAGTGACTGTGATATCATATGCAGTAGATGAAATGTCATATCGTATACAATGCGTGTGATATCATGAATACAGTGCATGTGATGTCATAAATACTGAGGATTGTGGTCATAGAGTGTGGTTAATGATGTCATGTGTAGTGCATCTGATGGCATACATATGCCACCTGTGATCTCTTACATAGTTGGTGTGATGGCGTCGACAAAGGGTGTGATGACATATAGAGTGGATGTGATGGCAGATAGATCGGGTTTCAAGACAGACATAGAGCTTGTGTAGTCATACACACAGTGTGGGTGAGAAACGTATATAGTGGATATGATTCCTAAACGTAGTATGTGCCATGACATCGGGTACAGTGTTAGTGTTCCCATTCATATACCAAGTGCGATGATATTTTTACTGAGTATGGTGTCTAAAGCATAGTAGGTGTCTTGTCATAATTACAGTGGCTGTGATGTCACAAGTAGAGTGTATGTGATGTCATATACAGTGGGGTGTGGTGTCATGAATCGATTGCATGTGTTGTGCCATGATACAGACTTGTGATGTCATAAAGAGTGGGTGTTAGGTCACAAATTAATCACAGGATGTCATACATACATGGGTTTGATATCACACATAATGCTGGTGTGGTATAATCAATATACTCAGTAAATGACCCAGGTACAATGGGATGCGATGTCAGATATACTGGGTTAATGACATGAGAACAGTGGGTGTGATGTCATAGAGTGGTGTGATATCATACAGAGAGGGATGTGATGTCATATGTAGTTCATAAGATGTCATAGACTTTGTGGCTGTGGTATCATACATACAATGGGGGTTATATGATCGATAATCTGTGTGTGATGACACAGGTACAGTGGATGTGCTGTCAGATATAAAGGGTGTGATGTGAGAAAAGAATAAAGATTGATGTCACGCAATAGAGTGAATTTATGTCACTCAGCGTGGGGTGTGATGTCATATATACTGCATATTGTTCGATACATATAGTATGTGTGGTGTGTCCCTACATACAGTGTGTGTTTATAACATTGATAGAGTGTGGTGTCATCACACTGATACAGATTATGGAGGTTATGCTGTCAGATAGAGTGGTGGTGTATTGTCTTTACACGGTGTGTTTCATGTCAAATATAGTGGATATGAATTCAGAACCATTAGTGGATGTGATGGGACAGATGGAGTGGCTGTGATGTCACTGATATAGGGGATGAGATGTCATAAAACCGTGGATGTGATGTCATATAGAGGGGGATCTGATGTCATGAATGCAGTGTTTTGGATGTCATCAATACTGATCATTGATATCATAAAGTGTGAATGTGATGTCATGTAGAATGTGTATGAATGATGTCATATGTGTGCCCTGTCATGACTTACATACTTGTTGTTATGATCATCGACACACAGGTACATCGATACAAACGTTGTGTGTGTGTCATCTGTGTGAATGGCACAAATACAGAGGCAGTGATGTCAAATATAGTGTGTGAGATGTAGGTGTAGACGTTTGCAAATTGTCATGAAAGCAGTATGTGTGATATCATTATATATTTGGTATGAATGTCATAAATATACTAGCTGTGATGTCATACATATAGGGCTGTGATGTCATAAAGCTTTATTGTCATGTCATTCATCCTGAATGTGCTGTCATACATAGAGTGTGCGTGATATCGTCCAGAGAGTGGGTGTGGTTATCATTGATACTCTGGGTTGAGGACAAGCATACAGTGGATGTAGTCTCTAGATACAATGGGTGAGATGGCAGATATAACATTTGTGTTGTCATGTGTGTGATCTCATCTATAGTGTCCGTGATGCCACGAATGCCCATGGAGGGTAATGCGATGACTGCAATGGTGTGAAGTCACAAAGAGTGGATGTTACGAAGATTTGTATAGTGCCTAAGATGTCATACATAAAATGGGTGTGATATCCTACGTACAGTTGGTCTGAGATCATCATTAGAGTGGTTGTGATGACACAGACACAGGTACAGTGGATGCAACGTCAGATATATTTGGAGTGATGTCATGAGTACAGTGCATGCGATGTCATCATAAATAATGTGGTGTCATGCCATAAAATGTGGATGTGATGCCTTCAAAAGTTTTTATGATGGTACGCAAACAGGGTGTGATGTCATACATACAAAGGGTGTGATAAGATGGAAAGAGTGGGTGTGAAACACAGAAGATACAGTATTTGTGAGGTAACAAAACTAGTGAATAGTATTGTATACAATGGATATGAATGATGTCATCAATATATAGCGCATGAGATCTCATAGATACACTTGTTGTGATATCATCAATACAGTGGATGTGATGACAGAGATACTGTGGGTATGATGATCAATCAATTATATTTGTGCGTGATGCCTTAGAAATGGTGGTTTGATGTCGTAATGTGAGGATGTGATGTCTTCAACAGGGCAAAGATGCTGCACATACGCATATTGTGAGGTCATACAAGAGTAGGTGTGACGTGGTCAATACAGTCGGTGTGATGACAAGGATTATTTGCTGTGATGTCACATGTATAGGGATATATTGCCCTACATACTGGATGTGTTTCATACATAGATGTTGTGAGGTCATAATAAGTACAGTAGAGTGAAGACTTAAGCAGTAGATGTGATGTTACAGAGTGCAACTGATGTCACACATATAGTGGGTGTGATGTCACATAAAAAAGTGGGTGTGATGATATAGTTAGTGGAGAGTTTTGATGGCAAAGATACAGTGGGTGTGCTGTCTCATATAGTGGGTGTGTGACGTCATGTCTGAAGTGGATGTGACATCATAAATACTGTGTTTTTGCTGTATAAAGAGGATGTGATATGCCATCTACAGTGCAAATGATATCATACATAGGCCGAGTGTGGTGTCAGCAACACAGAGGGTGGGATGTTATACAGATTGGGTGTGATGTCATAAATATAGTGCATAGGATGTCACAGGTATACTGGATGAGATATCATATATATATAGGTTGTGATATCATCGATAGACTGGGTGTGACGACACAGATCCAGTTGATGTGATGTCAAATATAGTGGAAGTGATGTCATAAAATAAAGTGGTGTGATGGATGGCGTAAAGAGAGTGGATGTGATATACATAGGTATTATACAAGATTTCATACATATAGTGGAGGTGATGTCATACATACACTGGGTTTGATAAAATTGATACATTTGCTGTGATGACACAGTTACAGTCGTTGTGAGGTCAGATATGGTGTCTGTGAAGTACACAATGGTTCTGTTCTCATAACACTGTGTGTGATGCTATATAAAGTAGATAAGTCGTAAAGGTAGAGTGTGTGATGTCATAGATAGAGTCATTTTATGATGTCACGTATATAGTAGTGACTGTGATATCATACGCAGTAGATGAAATGTCATATCGTATACAATGCGTGTGATATCATGAATAAAGTGCATGTGATGTCATAAATATTGAGGATTGTGGTCATAGAGTGTGGTTATGATGTCATGTGTAGTGCATTTGATGGCATACATATGCAACCTGTGATCTCTTACATAGTTGGTGTGATGGCGTCGACAAAGTGGGTGTGATGACATATATAGAGTGGATGTGTGATGGCAGATAGATCGGGTTTTCAAGACAGACATAGAGCTTGTGTAGTCATACACACAGTGTGGGTGAGAACGTATATAGTGGATATGATGTCCTAAAACGTAGTATGTGCCATGACATCGGGTACAGTGTTAGTGTTCCCATTCATATACCAAGTGCGATGATATTTTTTACTGAGTATGTTGTGTAAAGCATAGTAGGTGTCTTGTCATAATTACAGTGGCTGTGATGTCACAAGTAGAGTGTATGTGATGTCATATAGCAGTGGGTGTGTGGTGTCATGAACCGATTGCATGTGTTGCCATGAATACAGACTTGTGATGTCATAAAGAGAGTGGGTGTGAGGTCACAAATTAATCACAGGATGTCATACATACAGTGGGTTTGATATCACACATAATGCTGGTGTGGTATAATCAATATACTCAGTAATGACCCAGGTACAGGGGATGCGATGCGATGGCAGATATACTACGGGGTTAATGACATGAGAACAGTGGGTGTGATGTCATAGAGTGGGTGTGATATCATACAGAGTGGAAGTGATGTCATATGTGTAGTTCATAAGTTGTCATAGACTTTGTGGCTCTGGTATCATACATACAATGGGGGTTATATGATCGATAATCTGTGTGTGTGATGACACTGGTACAGAGGATGTGCTATCAGATATAAAGGGTGTGATGTGAGAAAAAGAAGATTTGATGTCACGTATAAGAGTGAATTTATGTCACTCAGCGTGGGTGTGATATCATATATATACTGCATATTGTTCGATACATATAGTATGTGTGGTTGTCCTACATACAGTGTGTGTTAAACATTGATAAGAGTGGGTGTCATCACACTGATACAGATTATGGAGTTTATGCTGTCAGATAGAGTGGTTGTATTGTCTTTACACGGTGTGTTTCATGTCAAAATATAGTGGATAATGAATTCAGAACCATAGTGGATGTGATGTGATGGGACAGATGGAGTGGCTGTGATGTCACTGATATAGGGGGATGAGATGTCATAAAAAAAACGCGTGGATGTGATGTCATATAGAGGGGATCTGATGTCATGAATGCAGTGTTTTGTGATGTCATCAATACTGATCATTTGATATCATAAAACGTGATGAATGTGATGTCATGTAGAATGTGGTATGATGTCATATGTGTTCCTGTCATGACCTACATCCTTGTTGTAGATGTCATCGACACAGAGGTACATCGATACAAAAGTGTGTGTCATCTGTGTGATGGCACAAATACATAGGTACAGTGATGTCAAATATATATGTGTGAGATGGTCAGGTGTAGGACGTTTGCATTGTCATGAAACAGGAGCATATGTGTGATATCATAGATAAGGACTTGGTATGATGTCATAAATATCACTAGCTGTGATGTCATGCATATAAGGCTGTGATGTCATAAAGCGTTTGATGTCGCATGTCGTATTCAACATCCTGAATGTGCTGTCATACATAGAGTGTGTAGTCGTGATATCGTCTATTTTGCGAGGTCTCTATTTTTTTTATACAGAGATGTGGTGTACGGTAATCATTGGATACTCTGGGTTTGAGCGTCATAGCATATCAGTGGATATCGTAAGTCTCAGATACACAATGGGTAGAGATGGGCAGATATAACATTTGTTCATTGTCCCATTGTTGTCATCCTCGGTGTCATATCATAATGAGTGTCCATGATGCCACAATCCCCATGGAGGTAATGCGATGATCTGCAATGGTGTGATAGTCCACAAAATGTGGTATGCGAAGTTTTTTGGTATAGTGCCTACAGATCGTCATACATACCAAGATGGGTGTGTCTGTCCTAGTAAGTTGGTCTATGCGATCATCATTCGCGTTAGAGTGAATGGATAACAAGGTACAGTGGATTGCAAATCAGATATATTCGGAGTGATGGTCATGATGTACAGATGCATTGCGATTTGTATTATAATGTGGGTGGTCATGTGCCATAAAATGTGATTGTCGATGTGCCGTCAAAAAGTTGTTATGATGGTACGCAAAACACAGGGGTGGGATTTCATACATACAAAGGGGTGTGATAAGATGGAAAGACCCGGGGTGTTGAAAACACAGAAGATACAGTAGTTGTGAGGGTATTAAACAAAACTAGAACTAGTGTATTGGTATACCCAAAAATGGCATAAGCACTGTCATCATATTATAGCGCATGTGTGATCTCATTAGATACACTTGTTGTGATAATCATCAAATACAGTGGATGTGTGATGACAGAGATAACTTTAATGGGTATGATGTCAATTATATATTGTGTTCCGTGACCTGCCCCTAGAGTGTGTTGTGGTGTTAGGATAGATGTCCGTACATATTGAGGATGATGATTGTCCTTCAACACAGGGCCAAGATTGCTCATGCTTGATCGCACAAATACGCAGATTTTCGAGGTCATATGACAAGAGTAGGTGTGACCTGTGGTCAATAACAGTCGGTGTGTGAAGAGGGACCGAAGACAAAGGAATTATTTGACTATGGATTGATCGATGTCACATGATAATAGGGAATACTGATTGCCCTACATACTGGATTGTGGTTCCTTACTACATAGATGTTGTGGAGGTCATATGAACAGTAGAGAGAATACATAAGGATTAGATGTGGAATTAACTGAGTGCACCTTGACGTCGAGAGCATATGTGGGTGTGATTGACACAATAAAATTGGGTGTTCGATATTAGCGGGAGAGTTTTAGGAAAAATCAGTGGGTTGCGTCTCATAAGGGGTGTGACGTTGCTGAATGGAGGACATCAAAATACTGAGTTTTGCCCTTTAAAGAGGAGTGATGCCACTAGAGTCAAAGATATGATACATAGGCCGAGTGTGGTGTCGCAAACAGAGGGTGGGATGTTTTAAAATTTGGGTGTGAGTCATAAATATAGTGCGGATTCACAGGTTACGGGATGAGATAATAAAATATGGTTGAATACGATAGACGGGTGGACGACCAGATCCAGTTGATGTGAGTCAAAAAAGGGGAGTGATGTCATAAAAAAAGGGTGTGGGGGCGTAAAGAGGGGATGGTACCATAGGTATTATAAAAGTTTCATAAATTTTGGGGAGGTGATTTACATCACTGGGTTTGATAAAATTGAACATTCTGTGAGCCATTACTCTTGAGGTCGTAGGGTGTCGGGGGAAGTACCCCAAGGCCTTTTTCCATAACATGTGTGTGTGCTATTTAAAGGGAAGATAATTTGTAAAGGAGGGGGTTTTGATGTCATAGATAGTCTTTTTATAGTCATATAATGGTGAACATACGCAGTAGATAAAATGTCATATCGATACAATGCTTGGATACATAATAAAGTGATGTGTGTCATAAAAATTGAGGATTGTGGTTAGAGTGTGGGATGAGTATGTGTAGTGCATTTGGGCATACATTTGAACCTTTATCTCTTACTAGTTGGGGGAGGCGTCGACAAAGGGGTGTGTGCATTAGATGGTGTGGAGGGAAGATCGGGTTTCAAGAAAACATAACTTTTGTAGTCATAAACAGTGTGGGTGAAACTATATATGGATATATCCTAAACTGTATGGCCCTGCACGGGTACATGTAGGTTTCCATTATATACCAAGTCGATGATTTTTATGAGTATGTTGTTAAAGCATAGTGGTGTCTTGTCATAATTACAGTGGCTGTGATTCCAATAAAATGTATTGATTTAAGCAGTGGGTGTGGGGTCATAACCCATTGCATGTTTGCCAAATAAAAACTTGTGATGTCTAAAAGGGGTGGATACAAAATTTAAAAGGATTAACATACAGTGGTTTGATATCACACATAATGCTGGGGTGGTATAATCAAAATACTCATAATGACCCGTAAGGGGTGCGATGGCAGATATACTGGTTAATGAATGAGAACATGGGGGTGATGTCATAGGTGGGGTTTATTCAACAGAGTGGAAGTGATGTCATATGTGTTCATAATTCATAGATTTTTTGGGGCTCGGTATCAAACATAAAAAAGGGGGGTTTATATCATAATTTTGTGTGTGAGACACTGGTACAGAGGAAGTCTATCAGATATAAAGGGGTGATGTAAAAAAGAAGATGTGAAATTCACGTTTTATAGGGGAATTTTTATGTCCCCCTCACGGGGGTGTGAAAATATAAATACTCCCAAAATTTTTATCCAAAAATATTTTGGTGTCCTACAACAGTGGTGTTTAAACATTGAAATTTTTTGGGTGTCACACACTAAAAAAGTTTTAATGGATTAACTGTCAGAAGAGGGGTTTTTGAAATTGCCCTTTAAAACGGTTTTTTTTCATGCCCAAATATAGTGGATTAAAATTTCAAACCCAAATAGGGATTTTGTTGGGACAGATGGTGCTTTTGATGTCACTGATATAGGGGATGAGATTTCATAAACCGGGGTTTTGATGTCAAATAGAGGGGATCTGATTTTCATGAAAGGGAGTGTTTGGATGTAAACAGTAAAAGAAACAAAGAAAAACATTTAAAGGGGTGAATGTGTGTCATGTAAATTTGAAAGATGTCATAAGTTGGGGCCCTGGGCCAAAAGCCCTTAAAAAATTGTTGTTATATCATCGACACAGAGGGACATCGTACAAACTGGGGTTTTTAAACTGTTGGGTGGGGGACAAAAAACAGTGGCGGATGGGCAAATTTTATGTTTGGATTCGGGGGTTTAAAGGTTTTCATTGTCATGAAACCCCTATGTGTGATATCACTTTTTTGGTTGAAAGTCAAAATAACTAAACTGGGAAAGTCATGCATAAAGGGGCCGTGGGTGTTCCCAAAAAACTTTGGAAAGTCATTTCATTCATTTTTAAAATTTTTTTTCAACATAAGTGTGCGTATATCCCTCCCGAGAGTGGGTTTTGTTTAAACATGATCTCTTGGGGTTTTTGGACAACCCTACAAAAGGGGGGTAGTCTCAGTACAATTTGGGGGAATGGGCCCGATATTTAAAATTTGTTTGTCATGTGTGTGAATTTTCCCTCTAAAATGTTTCCTGATGCCACGAATCCCATGGAGGTAATGCATGCGTAATGGTTGAAGTCAAAAGAGTGGTTACGAAGATTTTTTATAATTTCCTAAGATGCCCTACAAAAAATGGGGGTGATATCCTACGTAAAAATTGGTCTGAGATCAACAAATTTGAGTGGTTGGAAGACAACCCGGTAAAAATGGATGCCAAAGCCCGAAAATATTGGAGTGATTCATGAGTACATTTCAAGCGATGTCATAAATAAAAGTGGTGTCATTCCAAAAAAAGTGGGGTGTTTAGCCTTCAAAAATTTTTTTTGATGGGGACGCAAAAAGGGGTGTGATGCATAACACCCAAAGGGGGGTTATAAAATGGGAAAAAAGTGGGGAAACACAGAAGATACAGTGGTTGGGGAAAGGGAACAAAACTAGGGGAATAGGTTAATTTTATACAATGGAAAAAATGAATTTAAT
>JAJLRB010002643.1:0-13843 GCA_020976825.1 Odocoileus hemionus | reverse complement strand
TTTAATTTTTTTGAGAACCTCAAACCATTATCCATAGTGGCTGCTAACAGTTTACTTTTCACAAAATTGCTTCTAAGGGTCTCTGTCTCCAAATTCTCACTGACACGTAATCTACCTCCTATCATTTTGAAACAAGCTATTCTGACAATAGTGAGACACTGAATCTCATGTGAATTTAATGTAAATTTCCCTGAGTGATTAGTGATGTTGACACATCCTTTTGTGTAATCTCTGGCTATTGTATAACTACATTCTGGAGAAAAAAAAATGTCTATTTCAAATCTTATTACTCAGGCTATTTTATTCTAATTTGCCTAAGCAAAAACATACTACTCTCACAGTAATTTAGAATAAATCAACCCCTAGCGTTATTCAGTTAAACGCTGTCTGAACATATATTCCTACTCCATTCCACAATGGAAACGCGACGCTTCTTCGCTTTTCTTTATTATATGTAGAAGCATTTTGTCTAGGCTGCGGAGGTCTCATTCCACTTGGTTTTCCTTTTATATTGATGTCCTTAAACTTAACAAAAAAACAATAATGAAGTACCAGAAAAATCTTTGCGCAAAAGATCAATGTAATGCGAGTTTTCCGCTATATTGTTTCTTTCTCTTTTAGAGAATTTCTCTTAGATTCAGGACTCATATAGATCACTTCTAAAATGTCCTTTGCATATTTACCGGTACATTTTCAAAGTCTAATAGTGCATTGTTCGTTGAGTAATAACAAGGACTCAAACAATTTTAATTCTTTATCTTTCAATAGTAGGTTATGCCTATTTCTTCCCTGCTCCAATACCATTCCTATTGATAATAGAACTAGCCTTCTTCGATTTCCCCATTGACTATTCGTTGTGCCTTCACTCTGCAACTGTCTACGATTGTAAAATCAATTTTCTTCCTTCCCTATCTTAGAGATTGTAAATCAGTAAACCTATTTCCGTTTGCCTTTCATATCTAATATGTTAGCCTGTGGTTCTACAATTAAAATGTTTAGGATTGTATATCAATATATTAAACATGTATTTATTATAATTATCTTGATAAATTGAAACCTTATTATTTCTAATATAATTTACCGCAACTATTTATCACCTTTTATACAGCTTGATTGACCTTAAAGTGTATTTTGACTGATATAAGTATATAGGACCCTCAGCTCTCTTTTGTTTCTCTATTTTCATGGAATATCCACTTATCCATCTATTTTTAATGAGCCTATATGTCTCCTTAAAAGTGAAGTGAATCTCTTGTACAGCAACATATAGCTGGGCTTTGTTTTTATTCATTCAGTCCTCTATTTTGATTGGAGAATTGAGTCCATTTACATTTAAAATAATTAATGAACGTAAGGAATTACTAATGCCATCCTATTGGTTTCTTGCCCCCTACATTTTTAGTTCCTTACTTCTTCCTTACTTATGATCTTCCTTTGTGAACGGATAATTCTGGATGATGGTGTTGCTTTGATGTCCTTCTCTCCACCTTTTGCATTCTACTGTAGGTTTTTTTACTTTTGGTTTCCAGAGGAAGCTTACAAAAGACACCTTACAGAGAGAACTGACAGTCAGATTTTATTCTGATAGCAACTTAATTTCAATCCTCCACAAAATTTTACCCTTTGCTCACCCCTCCTAAATATTATGCTTTGCTCTCACAAACAGAACCCTCTTTTTTATATTGTGTTCCATTAACAAATAACACTTTTTTACAAGATTATTGTGTACAAGAAGCCATTGCCTGTGATTATAGTAAGAATTCACATAATCTTCACAAACAATCCTGCAAGATAGAGCTTTTATTAACATCCCTATTCTACAAAGAGGAAAACCAAGTTCAAGACTCATCCAAGGTCACCCAGCTAGCAAATACGGTATTGTGTAAGCCAGGCAGTCTGACTCCAGAGTCTATGCTCTGAACCATAACTCCTTCCCTAGAAATCCTTGGTAAATGGTGTGGAAAATAGAAGGTAATCTTGGAGATGGTAGCAAAGCTATTGGCTCCTACTAAGGTCCTTTGGCGCCATCTGCTGTTGTTTTAGGGTTGGCACTAGCAACCCGTCTGGATTCCCTTTAATGGTTTTTTCTTCCTCTTACTGGATCATTTGCATGTGATGTTTTCTTCTTGTTTGGATCATTTATTCAAATAAAGAGACTGAGATTAACTGGTTCTCATTTAACCTATGGTGCCTTGAACTGGTTGATTAAACTGGAAGGATTAAAAGGCAGAAGATGATGATTCCAAAATGAGTTTTCCTCTCTGAGTTTTGGAGCTGGTCTGACTTGCGCTTACCTTAACCTGGTCCAAAGAACTTGAAAGTACTTTGGCTTTGAGACCATCAGCATGTAAGAGAACGTCAAATATATAACAATGGTGGCAGTCATAGTTTTTTCTGCACAGTGGTGGTTTCCCAGATGTTGTTAGTGGCATCAGCACATAAAGATTTTGAACCGATGAAGCCTGCGGAGTCAAGTTTAGAGGAAGACTGATCTAAGCTCTGTCCTCTTGAATTTTTTCAAAATTATTTGAAGATGCTATCAAGTTAGATACACATTATATTCAACTTGAGACAAATAAATTTCTTTCTTTGTGACATTTGCGATTAAGTTGCCCCAGCAGGAACGAGGTGTGAGTGTTCCCAAACTGCTAGGAAACTTTTACTGGAATATTAATAGAATTTTTTGTTGTTCTTTAGTCACTAAGTTGTGTCCAACTCTTTTGCAACCCATGGACTGTAGCCTGCCAGACTCCTTTGTCCATGGGATTCTCTAGGCAAGAATACTGGAGTGGGTCACCATTTCCTCCTCCGGGGGATCTCCGGACCCGAGGGATCGAACACATCTTCTGCATTGGTAGGCGGATTCCTTTACCACTGAGCCACCTGGAAGCCCAGAATAGAACTTAGAGAACATAAGATACAACTTTAGGCGACAGCCTTTTCTCAAGACAAGGGTCCCACTGCCTTAAACTGTGGGATAAATGTGTGATTTACTAGAAAATCCTAGGACACTCTGTTTAAGTATTTTTTTCCTGAGATTGCGGGCAGGGATTTTCCCCCCGATTGGACTATTTCTTTTCTTTTCTTTAAAACACAAGACTCCTTGTAATGGCCAATGTGACCAAACTTTAATAATTTTCATCTATTGTTTGAACAACTGGGAGTTGGTTTCCCTATATGAGTGCCCAGGAACATTGAAAGACGGTAAGCAGAAAACCGCAATTCCAGGACTGCAAGGGAATTCCAGCCTTTGGACTCAAAAGCAGAATCTGCAGCAGTGATATATTTCTGGAGAAAAGAAATGAGTAAATTGAAAACAAAAACTGAATCACAGTATAGAAAAAATTAAGATGGGGTATTGGATTAAGAGATAAAACTACTCTGTATGAAATAGATAAGCAGCAAAGATATTTTATACAACACAGGGAAATATATCTACTATTTTGTGATAACTTTTAATAGAGTATAATCTGCAAAAAGATTGAATCATTCTGTTGTACAATATACCTGAAACTAATAAAAGATTATAAATCAACTACCACACTTCAATTTAAATTTTTTTCTGGTGGCATCACGAGCTCAATGGACATGAGTTTTGAGCAAATTCCAGGAGATAGTGAAGGACAGGGAGACCTGGCATGCTGCAGTCCATGGAGTCACAAAGAGTTGGACACAGACTCAGTAACTGAACAGCAACAATTTAAAAAAAGAAGACATGATAACTTGAACAAAACCCATTTGTATTTTCTCCACTAAAGGAAAGTTTGATGGAGATTCATTTGCCTGTCTCTAGAATATTTTTAAATTTAAAAGCCAGGAAAATGCCTCAATTGCTATGTATGATATAAGAAAGCCCATTAAGCATTCTACATATATACTGGAAGAAATCTCAAAGGCTACTGTGGTAGATCACTCTAATACAGTCCTCAAAGAAGTCACATTTTCTGAGAATTCACATGTGATAGTAACTGCAATTACTATCTTAAATCTGTATTTATATTTCATCCTTTGTAAAAAAACTTAGAATACAAACTTGAAACTTAATTGTCTTAAATATTATGTTTTCATAGCTAAAATGTGATTCTTCTGATTAGTTTGGATTTTTTTTTATTTACCAATGGGTGAATTAATATAATTTTTTCTGGAGTTTCTTTTCTGGCAATTATAAAAGACATGTTGGATTTATAACAAATGTTAATTTTACTCATATTTTTTCCAAGCTGACTATATATTTTGGGACTAAAAAATGTCATGCTTACTCAAGCACTATTTTTTTCTGAATAGCATCTATTACTCAATTGTGGAGTAAATGAAGCAGCTAAGGTATAATGAAAGTTTACTCATGAGTTTGGCTCATAATAAAAATGAGTTATATTGAAAAACAGAAAAGAACTCACACTTCCTGTGTCTACATCACTGTAATACGACACCTTCTTCTCATCAAGAGACAAAGTCTATTTCTTCATACCCTTGAATCAACGCTTCATGTATAATTTTGTAAAATAAATCATTTGCCTTGACCAGTAAAAGGTGACAGAAGTCAGACTGTGTGAGCCCCAGAAACTTGGTCACAAAAGGTCTTGTAATTCCTGTTGGTTCCATTTTGACACCCTGAACAATCATGGGCCCTGCATGAACCATCAGATGACTGTGGGCAGCCCCATGAGGGGACCCAAGTAAGTACAGCCGAGCTACCTGGGCTGCCAAACCCCAGATCATGAGAAATAAGCGCAGAGCACCTGATTTTAGAGGGGTGGGGTGGGGTGGGAGGTGGGAGGGAGGTTCAAGAGGGAGGAGACATATGTTAAAAAGAAAAAAAGAAGAAATCAAGCATTGTTGCTGTTTTAAAAAAAGCCACTAAGTTTTAGGGTGGTTTTTGTTTTTGTTTTTTGTTTTTGCAGCAAGAGAAAATTAATACATCTCCCAACAAAATCTCTCCTCCAAGAATTTGTTGTGGTCCACAAAGTCAAAGGCTTTGGCATAGTCAATAAAGCAGAAGTAGATATTTTTCTGGAAATCTCTTTTTCTTTTTCAGTGCAGCTTGAACATTTGGAAGTTCACAGTTCATGTACTATTAAAGCCTGGCTTGGAGAATTTTGAGCATTAACTTTGTGAGATGATTGCAATTGTGCAGTAGTTGGAGCATCTTTGGCATTGCCTTTCTTTGGGATCGGAGTCCGACACGACTAAACGACTGAAATGAAATGAACTGAACTGAACAAAATCTAAATATCCAACCAAACTTTAAGTACACTGGCTTTTTGAGAAGTTTCCTAGTTGAAAAGGGCTTCCCTAATAGCTCAGTTGGTAAAGAATCAGCCTGCAATGCAGCAGACCCCAGTTCGATTCCTGGGTCAGGGAACATGCCCTGGAGAAGGGATAGGCTACCCACTCCAGTATTCTTGGGCTTCACTTGTGGCTCAGCTGGTAAAGAATCTGCCTGCAATGCTAGAGACCTGAGTTCGCTCCCTGGGTTGGGAAGATCCCTTGGAAAATGGAAAGGCTACCCACTCCAATATTCTGGCCTAGAGAATCACAGTCTGACATGACTGAGTGACTTTCACTTTCACTCACTTTCTAGTTGGAAGATGAAAGTACAGTCTACATTCCTACACTCCAGTTTGCCCAAATATATTAAATATATTGATATCTCCTATGAACTAATAGTTCATAAGACTAACTTTTTTTTAAATCTTAAGTTCCCCAACCAAGGATAGAACCCAGACCACACCCTGGTTGTGAAAGCATCAAGTCCTAACCACTGGACTGCCAGGGAATTCCCATAGAACTAAATCTTAAAATGATGAGATTTTCTACTTGGAAAAGAATTTTTCAAATGAAACATTGAAATGCTTTGAATTTTAAATCCTTTAATTAGAAGTAAATACTACATTGACAAGAAGAAAAAAACTAGATACATATGGACAAGTGTATATAAACTAACAAATTCTTAATAATTCTCTAAGGAAAAAAAAAAACTCCTTTAAAGGGCTTTTGGACCAAAAATAAAGAAACGTTACTTTGGTAAATCCATGGCTAATTCATTTCAATGTATGACAAAAACCACTGCAATGATGTAAAGTAATTAGCCTCCAACTAATAAAAAATAAATGGAAAAAAATAAATAAATAAAAATTGAGAGCAAATTTGGACCTTCAAAAAAAAAAAAGAAAGAAACGTTACTTTGGCTTTATGAGCTCAGGGTTCCCGCACTGTTCCCAGAAAATGTGCAAAAGAAATACAAATGGACAATAAGCTAATGGGCAATCAGCCATAAAAGGCTGAAGAGAAAATAAAAATGAATACAGAAGATTTCAGGTCTAAATGCCCTTCAAATGTATTGTTGCAAATTGTAAGATATTTTAAAATCTTCTTGTCCTAAGATCTTAAAGTCAAAAAATAGAAGTTACAATAGCAAAAATAAATGAGAATTAAATTTTAATCCAAGTTCACTCAAATCGAAATAAATTGGACATACAAGATTTCTATATATTTTTATTCTGATTTTTCCCACCATTGTAAAATAAAAATGCAAATATGGCATTAACCCTTATGTAAGACTTTGAATTTTTCTTTCTAAAAGCCTAGATTAAATGAAACATCCTAAATTACTTATACTTGCTTTAAAGATTAGGTTATTACCTTTGTCATTATTAAGAGGATATAAAAGTATGTAGGTGGGCACATGGATGTTTAAATAAGTTTATTCTATTAATATTTAAATTTAATAACTCAAATAATATATTTTAAAATGATTTTCTTAATCTTAATCTTTAGTATAAATTCCATAGACTAATAACTTAGCCCATTTGCACAACCTGAGTAAAACTTTAAGATGCCACATTTGAGGTCACAAAGAGTTGGACACCATTTAACAACTGAACAGTACCAAGTTAGAGAACAAGTTGGAATCCAGCAACACTGAGTATGGGGTGATACAGATCAGTGGGAATTCTTACACACTGCCAGTGGTAATGGAAGTTGGCACACTCAATTTTGAAACAATTAAGCATTATCTTATAGATTAAACATTCATTATTCTACTCCTTGGGATATACTCAAAAATCTCTTGCCCATGTGCACCAGGAGGCAGCAACAAGAATTGTTTTACAGCAATAGTTCATTCAATCATAGCCCAAAGTGGAAACAACCAAAATATTAATCAACAGAAGGATGAACAAAGAACTTGAGTAATATTTGTGAACTGCAGCTCTGCACCAAAATAAGAATGGTTGCAAAATACAATGTTAAATGAAGGCAAGCTAATATCATTTTTAGGCAAGAATATCATTTTTAGAAAACTCTAAAATAAACCCATTACTGTTTAGAGAAGGATAAATGTGTGATAAAAGTATTTTGTAAGAAGTAGGATAGTGGTTACTTCAGAGGAAAAGGCAGGGAGATAAAACAGAGGGAAGCACAGAGTTTCAATGCCATTGATAACATTCTTAAGAAGTTAAAAGGAATTTCTTGATTGTGTTCATAAATTTTATGTTAAATTGAATGAAGTCTTTGTAGCAAGAGTTATATAACTGATCATTTTAAACAATGAATAAGGAAGGCCCAGTTACAATTTAGTAACTGATGGGATGTGGGAGTGATGTTGGGAAGGAAGGTTTCCAATCTGGGAAACTAGAGAGGAAGATGGTTTTAGTTATTACCTAATTGCATTAGTCAGGAAAAGCTAGATGTTGAAAGAAACACATTAGACCCACTAGGAGGAAGATTTGGGTCCCAACTCCATTTACTCCCGGCTTCCATTCACTCCTCAGTTTACCAGACAAGGTCACTGATGGCATTTTAGGTCCCTGAAAATCTGGGTGTTTTCCTTTGTCTAGTGTATGAGTACTCTGATATACAGCCATAGGCCTCTTCAGAGAGGATTTGGAGAATATTTATTGAATGTATTTGTGGTAGCATTGCAGAATTCCTTTCAAAAGAAAGTAGCTTTCCTTTCAATCAATAACTGAGACCTTGAACCTGGTCACAGGATCATGCTTTTCCCATGGCAGCATCTGATGTTAGCCTGTTGCAATACTCTCTTGGACTATCCACCACTCACTCCAGGGAATGCTACGGTCTGTTAGTCATTGTCCTAGTCTCCTATGGGTCAGGATTGTCTGATTTCCACTCCAACCTCGCCATCTATTACAGGAATTATGGCTGCCTTGCTCTTATGATTAAGTGTCTCCAAAACAGCCTCTGCTATTTCGAATCCTAACATCATCCCAACTGATGCTAGGAAGCACAATTTTCAATTAATCTTATATGGGGCTCAGTATAGCTTTTAAGATTAATTAAGATTAATTAAAAATTGTGCTTCCTAGTGTCAGTTGGGTTAGTAGGATCCTGGAAGAGCTTTTTAATTGAGCCATGAGCCCCAGGATAATTTTCATTTTTCATTTAATTTATTTATTCATTTGTTCTTCTTTTGCAATTTCTAAGTTTTACACATTAGATTTCCTAGATCTGTCGTCCCAATCCCTTGTCTTTCCCCTCATTATTATGTCTGCTTTTTTATAAACTTTCTACAGTTTTTGCTTGGCTTTTCAGACCATCAGTTTGGTTCTCAGTGTGATCATCCTCCTTTGTTTCTCTATTACATTTTCACTTAGAAAATTATGTTATTAATCTTATGGTTACCAGGGGCAAAGGGGAGGATAAATGGGGAGAATTGGGATGACATGTACATACTACTATAAACAAAATAGTTAAGTATTAAGCATCTACTGTATTTGGGCTCCCCTGGTGGCTCAGTGGGTTAATGATCTGCCTACCAATGTAGGAAACATGAGTGTCAATCCCCTAGGTCAGGAAGATCCTATGGAGGAGGAAATGGCAACCCATTCCAGTATTCTTGCCTGGAGAATCCCATGGTCAGAGGAGCTTGGCAAGATACAGTCCATGAGTTGCAAAAGAGTCAGACATGACTGAGCAACCCTAAACAACTGTGTAGCCCAGGATCTCTACTCGATAATCTGTAATGATCTATGTGGGGAAGAATCTTTTTAAAAATGGATATATGTATATGAATAAATGATTCCCTTTGCTGTACCACAGAAAAAAACTAAGGCAACAATGTAAATCAACTCTACCACCAATAAATATTTTTTTAAAAATAATGTTATTAGTCCAAAGAAGTCCTTTTGTGCTTTATTGACAGTTTCTTGAGAATCCTGTGTGTGGTTTGAGGAGTTCTCTTCTGACTCAATCTTATCAATTGGCCATGGACGAGCTCTGTTCCAATACTCTCCCCTCTTCCTCCTAGCCCATGTAAATGAATCAGGGCCAATGAGCATGCAACACCCCCAGTCACCAGGGAGCAAACTCGTCATCTGTCAGTGTCCTCTGCAACACCTTTGATGGTCAAGGCAAACCCTGCTCCATCAGACTCAGCATGGTTCCTGAAAGAGCTGGCTTCTTGAGATAGGGGCCAGGCTGGGGGTGGGGAGATTTCATGGCTGAGAAAAGATTATTTTGTTTGGCTGATTGATCAGGGGATCGGTTCGGTTTTTGTTCCATTTAGCTGATGGAAAATAATTGAGCATGCTTATTTAATCGAAATGAAAGAGCCAGTTCTTGTTCAGTTGCTCATCGTGGTCTGATTCTTCTTTTTGCAACCCCATGGACTTTAGCCCGCCAGGCTTCTCTGTCCTTGGGATTTTCCAGGCAAGGAATACGGAGTGGGATCACCACTTCTTCTCCAGGGGATCTTCATGGACCAGGGATTGAACCCACATCTCCTGCATTGGCAGGTGATTCTTTACTACTGAGCCACCAGGAAAGCCTAAAAAAGCAGTAGGGATGGAGAAATTAGATGAAGTTTTAGCGAACATATCCAGTCTTGGGCTTTAAACCACCATCTATATAAATAATATTAAGACTCTCAAACATTTATATACCAAGCCCTGACTTCTCCCGAGATTTACATATACAATCATCTATCAGTACTTGATATCTATACTTGGAGAGATCTCTGCCTCCCATCTCACATGTTCCATATAGAACTTGGGTATTTTCCTCCTTCCCAAACATGCTCCATCCATTTTCCCCTTTCTCTACGTTGAGGGCAACACCATTCTGCAGTTGTTGAGGCCAAAAGCCAAGGAGTCAGAGGCTTCACTTCCTGCCCTCACCCTCTACATCCAGTCCAAACAACAAGTTCTAACAGCTGTACCTAAACAAAATCCGTCCCGTTTCCTACATCGACTCTGCCACCCATCCCTATCCTTACGCCATCTCCAGCCTAGAGCCTGCAACCGAGCTGTCTTTTAATCTTTTGCTATTTTTGGTTGTCTTTGGGTCTCTCATTGCTGCACAGGTTTCTCTAGTTGTGGAAAAGCACCACTTTCTAACTGGGTGCTCGGAGCTTTCTCGTTGCACGTGGCTTCTCATCCAGTGGGAGCACGGGCTCCAGAGGACACGCAGCCTTCAGTAGTTGCTGCTCCTGGGCTCAACAGCACCGGCTCAATCGATGTGGCTCAGGGACTTAGTTGCTCTGCAGCATGTGTATCCTCTCAGATTAGGGATCAAACCCGTGTCCCCTGCATTGTGCAGGCGGATTCTTTACCACATTGAGCCACCACCATGGAAGCTCCCAGATTTTAAAACTAAATCATACCCTAATGTCACCTTTTCTGCTTAAAACTCGTCTAGTGTTTTCTTGTGGAATTTAGAATAAAATTGAAATTCTCCACCACAATTAAGAAGAGTCCCGCCAGTTATGCTCCTGACCACCTCCACCCTGTCTGCTACTCCTTCTCACTACACTCTAGCTCCTTCCTTGGACTGCATGGGTGCTCTTCTAGCCTCGGATCAGAGCCTTTGTCATTCCCCCTGGAATCTCAACCAGGCTCCCATCAGAAACCCCCATACCACTGGGCTCGCTCCTGCAGCCCCCAGGCGCTGGCTTCCTCCTCAGCTCAGACCACCTCACAAACCATGCCTGCCTGACCACACTATCTAACGTTGCCCCCACAAAGCCTCCACTGTACTCTCTAGTGCAACGTGTGAGCTTTTATTTCTTTCACAAGCACATTGACTGAGGTTTCATTTGTGCATTGTATTTGGCGTCCCCTAGTTCACTAGCTGCAGCATGAGAAATCTTTAGTTGCAGCTTGTGGGATCTGCAGTTTCATTGACCAGGGATCAAACCCAAGTCTTCTGCACTGGAAGCATAGAAGTCTTAGCTACTGAACCACCAGTAGAGGTCCCTGAGGTTTTCTTATTTACTTGTTTATTCTGTCACTCCTTCAACTAGTACATTAGCCTGAGAGCGGGGACCTTGTCTGCCTATCTAGTGAATTGCATCCCTGGTACCCAAAGCATCTGGTTCATGATGGGGACTCAATAAAATACTGGCTGAATTTGATGTGGACTCAAGATGCAGTCAGTGGCCCTGATGAAAAAAGCATCCACTTTGGACATCTTCATGCTGTACAAAGACACAAAGCAGAGCAGATCAACCTGGAGATTTTTTGCTTAAACCAGAAGTTAACTCAACTCCTAGGCTATTTACTCTGCCAGACATTTCTCCGTTATCTCACACCACAAACTCTTGCATCAGCCTGCCCACAAGCCCATCCCACTCCAGGACTGTGGGCCGTGCCCCACTGTCCTTCATAGACCCAGGTGCCAGCCAACAGATGCTGTCCTCCCCATAATGTTGTTGTCTTTTTTTTTTTTCTATAAAAGTATTATACACACACTAAAGGAAATTTGTAATTACAGAGAAGTATGACAAAGCAGTCGGCAAAAGTCGCTCACAATCTTGACACATTTAACATATTGGGGAATTTCTTTCTCTTTTCATGTTCATTTTCTCTTTTCAATGCAGTTGTTCTTCTTGAGATAACTTGTAAAAAGTTTGCTAACACTTGCTTTCTCATTATATTGTTAGCTTTGTCATTTGATATTTGTTCCCTAAACATAACTAAATAGCTAAATATTTCACTGTCTGGATATATACTGAACCAGATTCTCTTTTAGACATTTTCAAAATTCTAACATGGCCACAGACATTTACTTCCAAATATAAAAATGTGTATATTTAAAATTTTTCCCTAGGAAGGTAGAGACCCATCTTGATGTCTCTATTTCTGATAAAACCTGGTGGAGCCAGCATTGAAATGCTGGCATTTCAATGCCCTAAGCATTGAGAATAAGACTTCTTCCATGGAATAATTTTTGTAATAAAAAATACCAAGCAATTAATACTGTACCCCATATTTTTCTGTAATTGAAGTAACACAAGTAAAAAATGCATGATTGCTAAACACCTGTCTCTCCTGCTAAACCAATCAGCACCACGAACACAGGGACCCTGACCATCTCATTCATGTACCTCCCATGTATTAGTAGATGCTGGATAATCAATGTTCCAGTGAGAATTTGAAAGATGAATGAAGAAAAAACTGTTGAAACACCAACTTCCAAACAGCAACTCCCTCCCACCACACCAACTGCACACCTCAATAGCAGACTCAAAGCTGTCAGTTTCATTTATTCTTCATACAAAATATTTTACAGCTTTATTATTTTTAAATCTTTACACATATTCATACAAAAGAAAAATAAACTTCAGGATGGAACCTTGGGACCATGGTACTTTAAAAAAAAAAATCTCTCTGGTCATTAGCTAACTGAAGACAAGGCAAGCGGGCTTTGTGGCCACCTCAGGCATTTCTGGAGTAGAAGTTGTGTCATCCTGGCAGTAATCCATGCTCACCCTTCCCCCCTGGGGAAGTTGGTACAGGGGAAGAAGGCGGGCAGCGTGCTCAAGGTCAAAAGGCTGAACCCGAACACAACCACCCACCCCCGCGCGACCGCCCCGAACACACCGGACTCCCACCAACCGCCAACCCCGCCTACCACAAACCCCCGGCTCTTTTGTTGGAGAATCTGGCAGGTTGGCAAATTTTTTCCCCCTGCCCCCCCCTGACTCGGCTTTCTAGAATGAGAGCTGGCTTCGAATTTCTGACTCGCAGGTCATTCTAAAGGTGGGGAGGGAGATGGCCACAATCAGGACAGTCTATCATCCCACCTACGTCAAGTCCTCCATCCCCAGGCCCCAGGGACACTGAGCTCCGCTGGACCTGAGCCCATCTCGGTCCCTATCGAGGCTCAGTCTACTAACAAGCCTTCATCCCATACTCCCCCCACCCCAAAATACATCCTGCAGCAAGTGGGACCCCGGCAGCCCCTGAAGACCCTCCCACAATGATGCACCATCTATCCTGTGGCAGCGCAACCAGGAAAATCCAAGCTGCAGGCCAGGGGTGGTCCAAGGACGAACAGAACCACAATGCACCCCTAAAGACCCCGGCTCGCTGAGCCAGATCAACACTTCAATCTCACATGCCACCCTAGACACGGTCATCACAGAGTGCTCGGTAGGACCCACACCACTGCCTGAAGAGGCTGCGTGATTATCAATTCCTGGGAAAGGTCGGGGGAGACAGATGTTACAAATTGGCATACCTTCAGAAACGGTAGCTGATGACAACAGTTACCCTCTATCTTTGGGTCCTAACCAAAAAGCAGCACCAAGAAAGGGCATGATGAGCAGAGATAGGGAGCTGGACAGACAGCCCTTGAATTACCAAGGGTTCCAATGACACAGCTCCTTTTCCTACAATTATGCAGGAACTAGAATGCAGACTACCCACCCTACGCAGAGGTGGCCCCTGAGAGGCGTACCACTTGTGGTCATCAGCCCGCCCCCTTTGGGAGGCCCATTTGGGGAGAGGAATCATGTCCAGAGCGGGGCCCCTCCCAACAGCACTCGCAGGGGCCCGTCCCACGTCACGGGGGAGGCCGAACACGCCAGGGGTGGGGATCCCCA
>JAJLRB010002642.1:0-13843 GCA_020976825.1 Odocoileus hemionus | reverse complement strand
TATGACATCACATACAGGATGAATGACATGACATAAACCCTTTATGACATCACAGCCCTAAATATATGACATGCACAGCTAGTATATTTATGACATCATATCCAATATATATGATATGACACATACTGCTTTCATGAAAATGCAACGTCTATACCTGACATCTCACCCACTATATTTGACATCACTGCCACTGTATATGTACCATCACACAGATGACACACACGTGTGTATCGATGTACCTCTGTGTCGTTGACATCACAACAAGTATGTAAGTCGTGACACGGCACCCATATGACATCTTACACATTCTACATAACATCAAATTCACGCTTTATGACATCAATGATCAGTATTTAGGACATCACAAACACTGCTTTCATGACATCAGATCCCCTCTACATGACATCCCTTCCACGGTTTATGACATCTCATCCCCTATCCCTGTGACATCACAGCCACTCCATCTGTATTATCACATCCACTATGGTTCTGAGAACATATCCACTATATTTGACATGAAACACACCATGTCAAGACAATACAAACACTCTATCTGACAGCATAACCTCCATAATCTGTATCAGTGTGATGACACCCACTCTATCGATGATATAAACACACACACTGTATGTAGGACACCACACATACTACATGTATCGAACAATATGCAGTATAGAGGACATCACACCCACGCAGGGTAACATGAAGTCACTCTATTCATGACATCAAGTCTACTTTATCTCACATCACACAATTTATATCTGACAGCACATCCACTGTACCTGTGTCATCACACACAGTTTATCGACCATATAACCCCCATTGTATGTGTGATACCACAGCCAAAATGTCTATTACATCTTACGAACTACATATGACATCACATCCACTTTGTATGATATCACACCACTGTATGACATCACACCCACTGTTCTCATGTCATCAACCCAGTATATCTGGCATCGCATCCGCTTTACCTGGGTCATTACTGAGCATATTGATGATAACACACCAGCATTATGTGTGATATCAAACCCACTATATGTATAACATCCTATGATTAATTTGTGACTTAACACCGACTCTTTATGACATCACAAGCCTGTATTCATGGCAACACACACACTCGATTCATGACACCACACCCACTCTATATGACATCACATACACTCTACTTGTGACATCACAGCCACTGTATTTATGACAAGACAACTAGTATGCTTTTGACACAATACTCAGTAAAAATAACATCGCACTTTGAATATGAATGGGAACACTACCACTGTATCCGATGTCATGGCACATATTACGTTTAGTACGTCATATCCACTATACACATTCTCACCGCACTCTGTATCTGACTACACAAGCTCTATGTCTGTCTTGAAACCCGTTCTAACTGCCATCACATCCACTGTATATGTCATCACACCACTTTGTCGATGCCATCACAACAACTATGTCAGAGATCACAGGTGGCATATGTGTGCCATCAGATGCACTACACATGACATCATATCCACACTCTATAGTAACAAACCTCAGTATGTATGACATCACTGCACTGTATTCATGACATCACAGGCATTGTATGCAATATGACATTTCATTTACTGGGTATGATATCACAGTCACTATATAAGTGACATCATACAATGACTCTATCTATGACATCACACACTCTACCTTTACGACTTATCTACTTTATGTGGCATCACAAACATTGTTATGAAAACAGAAACATTGTGTACTTCACAGACACCATATCTGTTATCTCACCCAAAGTATCTGTGTGATCACAGCAAATGTATCAATTTTATCAAACCTAGTGTATGTATCACATCACCTCCACTATATGTATGAAATCATATGTAATACCTTGACATCACATCCACTTTTACAACATCACACCACTTTATTTATGACATCACGTCCACTATATCTGACCTCACATCAACTGGATCTGTGTCGTCACACCCAGTCTTTCTGTGATATCGCAACCAATATATATATGATATCACATCCAGTATGCGTGTGACATCCTATGCACTATATTTATGACATCACACCCACTCTGTATAATATCACACCCCCTGAGTTGCTGACACCTAACGCGGACTATGATGATATCATTTGCACTGTAGATGGCATCACATCCTCTTTATGACAGCAAACCACACTATTTATGATGTCACATCCACTTCAGACATGACGTCACACCCACTATATGAGACAGCACACCCACTCTAATCTTTGCCATGACAACCTATCCACTGATATCACACGAAATTTTATGTGACATTACCCCCACTATACGTGTGACATCAGTTGCACTCTATACATCACATCTACTCCTTAAATCTTCACACGACGATACTTATGACGTCACAACTTCTATATATATAGCCACATCCAGTAAGTAGGGCAATATATACCCTATACATGTGACATCACAGCAAATAATCTGTGTCACACACCGACTGTATTGACCACGTCACACCTACTCTTTGTATGACATCACACTCTGAATTTGTATAGCATCTTTGCACTGTGGAAAACATCACATCCTCACGTTACGACATCAAACCACCATTTCTAAGGCATCACACACAGTATATTTGACATCATATCCACAGTATCTCTGTCATCACATCCACCGTATTGATGATATCACAACAAGTGTATCTATGAGATCCCATCCGCTATATATTATGACATCATATCCATTTATACAATACATATTCACTAGTTTTGTTACCTCACAACCACTGTATCTGCGTCTCACACCCACTCTTTCCATCTTATCACACCCTTTGTATGTATGACATCACACCCCTTTTGGTACCATCATAAACACTATTTAAAAGCATCACATCCACATTTTATGACATGACAAAACGTTATTTATGACATCACAGGCACTCTACTCATGACATTACTCCAAATATATCTGACATTGCATCCACTGTCTCTGTGTGATCACAACCACTCTAATGATGATCTCAGACCAACTGTATGTATGACATCACACCCATTTTATGTATGACATCTTAGGCACTATACAAAATGTCACATCCACTCTTTATTACTTCAGACGATTGCAGTGATCGCATTACCTCCATTGCATTCGTGGCATCAAAGACAATACATATGAGATCACACACATAACAACACAACCGTCATATCTGCCATCTCCCCATTGTATCTGAGACTACATCCACTGTATCTGTGTCTTCAAAGCAGTGTATCAATGATTCCACACCCACTCTCTGAACGATATCACACACACTCTATGTATGACATCACATTCAGGATGAATGACATGACATATATCCTTTATGACATCACATCCCTATATGTATGACATCACAGCTAGTATATTTATGACATCATATCCAATATATATGATATGACACATACTGCTTTCTTGAAAATGCAACGTCTATACCTGACATCTAACCCACTATATTTGACATCACTGCCACAGTATATGTGCCATCACACAGATGACACACACGTGTGTATCGATGTACATCTGTGTGGATGACATCACAATTAGTATGTAAGTCATGACACTGCACACATATGACATCTTACACATTCTACATGATATCACATTCACGCTTTATGACATCAATGATCAGTATTTAGGACATCACAAACACTACTTTCATGACATCAGATCCCCTCTACATGACATCCCTTCCACGGTTCATGACATCTCATCCCCTATCTCTGTGACATCACAGCCACTCCATCTGTATCATCACATCCACTATGGTTCTGAGAACATATCCACTATATTTGACATGAAACACACCATGTCAAGACAATACAAACAC
This sequence comes from Odocoileus hemionus, assembly GCA_020976825.1. Lineage (NCBI taxonomy): Eukaryota > Metazoa > Chordata > Mammalia > Artiodactyla > Cervidae > Odocoileus > Odocoileus hemionus. The sequence goes on along the minus strand of JAJLRB010002642.1, from coordinate 10,001 downwards.
TCTATCTTACAGCATAACCTCCATAATCTGTATCAGTGTGATGACACGCATTCTATCAATGATATAACACACACTGTATGTAGGACACCACACATACTATATGTATCGAACAATATGAAGTATACAGGACATCACAAGCAGGCAGGGTGACATCAATTCACTCTATTCATGACATCAAATCTACTTTATCTGACATCACACCCTTTGTATCTGACAGCACATCCACTGTACCTGTGTCATCACACAAGTTTATCGACCATATAACCCCTTTGTGTGTATGATACCACAGCCACAAAGTCGATGACATCTTACGAACTACATATGACATCACACCCACTCTGTATAATATCACAGCCCCCTGAGTTGCTGACACCTCACGTGAACTATGAATGATAACATTTGCACTGTAGATGGCATCACATCCTCTTTATGACAGCAAACCACACTATATATGATGTCACATCCACTTCAGACATGACGTCACACCACTATGTGAGACAGCACACTCACTCTATCTTTGCCATGACAACCTATCCACTGATATCACACGAAATTTTATGTGACATTACAACCACTATACCTGTGACATCAGTTGCACTCTATGACACCACATCTACTCCTTAAGACTTCACACGACGGTACTTATGACGTCACATCTTCTATATATAAAGCCATATCCAGTAAGTAGAACAATATATACCCTATACATGTGACAATACAGCAAATAATCTGTGTCACCACACCGACTGTATTGACCACGTCACACCTACTCTTTGTATGACATCACACTCTGCATTTGTATAGCATCTTTGCACTGTGGAAAACATCACATCCTCACGTTACGACATAAAACCACCATTTCTAAGGCATCACGCACAGTATATTTGACATCATATCCACAGTATCTCTGTCATCACATCCACCGTATTGATGATTTCAAAACAAGTGTATCTATGAGATCCCATCCGCTATATAGGATGACATCATATCCATTGTATACATACATATTCACTAGTTTTATTACCTCACAACCACTGTATCTGCATCGCACACCCACTCTTTCCATCTTATCACACCCTTTGTATGTATGACATCACACCCCTCTTTGCCTACTATCATAAACACTATATAAAGCATCACATCCACATTTTATGACATGACACCACATTTTTTATGACATCACATGCACTCTACTCATGACACTATTCCAAATATATCTGACATTGCATCCACTGTCTCTGTGTGATCACAACCACTCTAATGATGATCTCAGTCCAACTCTACGTATGACATCACACCAATTTTATGTATGACATCTTAGGCACTATACAAAACGTCACATCCACTCTTTATTACTTCACACGATTGCAGTGATCGCATTACATCCATTGTATTCGTGGCATCACAGACACTATATATGAGATCACACACATCACAACACAACCGTCGTATCTGCCATCTCACCCATTGTATCTGAGACTACATCCACTGTATCTGTGTCCTCAAAGCCAGAGTATCAATGATTCCACACCCACTATCTAAACGATATCACACACACTCTATGTATGACATCACATATAGGATGAATGACATGACATATACCCTTTATGACATCACAGCCCTAAATATATGACATCGCAGCTAGTATATTTATGACATCATATCCAATATATATGATATGACACATACTGCTTTCATGAAAATGCAACGTCTATACCTGACATATCACCCACAATATTTGACATCACTGCCACTGTATTTGTGCCATGACACAGATGACACACACGTGTGTATCGATGTACTTCTGTGTCGATGACATCACCAAAAGTATGTAAGTCATGACACTGCACACATATGACATCTTACACATTCTACATGACATCACATTCACGCTTTATGACATCAATGATCAGTTTTTATGACATCACAAACACTGCTTTCATGACATCAGACCCCCTCTACATGACATCACATCCACGGTTTATGACATCTCATCCACTATCCCTGTGACATCACAGACACTCCATCTGTATCATCACATCCACTATGGTTCTGAGAACATATCCACTATATTTGACATGAAACACACCATGTCAAGACAATACAACCACTCTATCTGACAGCATAACCTCCATAATCTGTATCAGTGTGATGACACGCATTCTATCAATGATATAACACACACTGTATGTAGGACACCACACATACTATATGTATTGAACAATATGCAGTATACAGGACATCACACCCAGGCAGGGTGACATCAAGTCACTCTATTCATGACATCAAATCTACTTTATCTCACATCACACCCTTTGAATCTGACAGCACATCCACTGTACCTGTGTCATCACACACAGTTTATCGACCATATAACCCCCATTGTATGTGTGATACCACAGCCACAAAGTCGATGACATCTTACGAACTACATATGACATCACATCCACTATGTATGATATCACACCACTCTATGACATCACACCCACTGTTCTCATGTCATCAACCCAGTATAGCTGGCATCGCATCCACTTTACCTGGGTCATTACTGAGCATATTTATGATAACACACCAGCATTATTTGTGATATCAAACCCACTATATGTAGGACATCCTATGATTAATTTGTGACATAACACCGACTCTTTATGACATCACAAGCCTGTATTCATGGCAACACACCCACTCGATGCATGACACCAAACCCACACTATATGACATCACATACACTCTACTTGTGACATCACAGCCACTGTAATTATGACAAGACACCTAGTATGCTTTTGACACCATACTCAGTAAAAATAACATCGCACTTCGAATATGAATGGGAACACTACCACTCTATCCGATGTCATGGCACATACTTCATTTAGGACGTCATATCCACTATATAGATTCTCACCCACACTGTGTTTGTGACTACACAAGCTCTATGTCTGTCTTGAAACCCGTTCTAAATGCCATCACATCCAGTGTATATGTCATTACACACACTTTGTCGACGCCATCACAACAACTATGTAAGTGATCACAAGTGGCATATGTGTGCCATCAGATGCACTACACATGACATCATATCCACACTCTATGTCAACAATCCTCAGTATGTATGACATCACATGCACTGTATTCATAACATCACACGCATTGTATACGATATGACATTTCATCTACTGTGTATGATATCACAGTCACTATATAAGTGACATCATACAATGACTCTATCTATGACATCACACACTCTACGTTTACGACTTATCTACTTTATGTGGCATCACACACAGTGTTAAGAGGACAGAACCATTGTGTACTTCACAGACACCATATCTGATATCATACCCACTGTTTCTGTGTGATCACAGCAAATGTATCAATTTTATCAAACCTAGTGTATGTATCACATCATCTCCACTATATGCATGAAATCATATGTAATACCTATGACATCACATCCACTCTTTACGACATCACACCACTTTATTTATAACATCACGTCCACTATATCTAACCTTAAATCAACTGGATCTGTGTCGTCACACCCAGTCTTTCGGTGATATCGCAACCAATATATATATGATATCACATCCAGTATGCGTGTGACATCCTATGCTCTATATTTATGACATCACACCCACTCTGTATAATATCACAGCCCCCTGAGTTGCTGACACCTAACGCGGACTATGAATGATATCATTTGCACTGTAGATGGCATTGCATTCTCTTTATTACAGCAAACCACACTATTTATGATGTCACATCCACTTCAGACATGACATCACACCACTATATGAGACAGCACACCCACTCTATCTTTGCCATGACAACCTATCCACTGATATCACACGAAATTTTATGTGACACTACAACCACTATACCTGTGACATCAGTTGCACTCTATGACACCACATCTATTTCTTAAGTCTTCACACGATGGTACTTATGACATCACAACTTCTATATATAAAGCCACATCCAGTAAGTAGAACAATATATACCCTATACATGTGATATCACAGCAAATAATCTGTGTCACCACACCGACTGTATTGACCACGTCACACCTACTCTTTGTATGACATCACACTCTGAATTTGTATAGCATCTTTGCACTGTGGAAAACATCACATCCTCACGTTATGACATCAAACCACCATTTCTAAGGCATGACACACAGTATATTTGACATCATATCCACAGTATCTCTGTCATCACATCCACCGTATTGATGATATCACAACAAGTGTATTTATGAGATCCCATCCGCTATATAGGATGACATAATATCCATTGTATACAATACATATTCACTAGTTTTGTTACCTCACAACCACTGTATCTGAATCTCACACCCACTCTCTCCATCTTATCACACCCTTTGTATGTATGACATCACACCCTTCTTTTCCTACCATCAGAAACACTATATAAAGCATCACATCCACATTTTATGACATGACACCACATTATTTATGACATCACATGCACTCTACTCATGACATTACTCCAAATATATCTGACATTGCATCCACTGTCTCTGTGTGATCACAACCACTCTAATGATGATCTCAGTCCAACTGTACGTATGACATCACACCCATTTTATGTATGACATCTTAGGCACTATACAAAACGTCACATCCACTCTTTATTACTTCACACGATTGCTGTGATCGCATTACATCCATTGCATTCGTGGCACCACAGACAATATATATGAGATCACACACATAACAACACAACCGTTGTATCTGCCATCTCACCCATTGTATCTGAGACTACATCCACTGTATCTGTGTCCTCAAAGCCAGGGTATCAATGATTCCACACCCACTTTCTAAACGATATCACACACACTCTATGTATGACATCACATACAGGATGAATGACATTACATAAACCCTTTATGACATCACAGCCCTAAATATATGACTGCACAGCTAGTATATTTATGACATCATATCCAATATATATGATATGACACATACTGCTTTCATGAAAATGCAACGTCTATACCTGACATCTCACCCACTATATTTGACATCACTGCCACTGTATATGTACCATCACACAGATGACACACACGTGTGTATCGATGTACCTCTGTGTCGTTGACATCACAACAAGTATGTAAGTCCTGACACGGCACCCATATGACATCTTACACATTCTACATAACATCACATTCACGCTTTATGACATCAATGATCAGTATTTAGGACATCACAAACACTGCTTTCATGACATCAGATCCCCTCTTCATGACATCCCTTCCACGGTTCATGACATCTCATCCCCTATCCCTGTGACATCACAGCCACTCCATCTGTATTATCACATCCACTATGGTTCTGAGAACATATCCACTATATTTGACATGAAGCACACCATGTCAAGACAATACAAACACTCTATCTGACAGCATAACCTCCATAATCTGTATCAGTGTGATGACACCCACTCTATCGATGATATAACACACACTGTATGTAGGACACCACACATACTACATGTATCGAACAATATGCAGTATAGAGGACATCACACCCACGCAGGGTAACATGAAGTCACTCTATTCATGACATCAAGTCTACTTTATCTCACATCACACAATTTATATCTGACAGCACATCCACTGTACCTGTGTCATCACACACAGTTTATCGACCATATAACCCCCATTGTATGTGTGATACCACAGCCAAAATGTCTATTACATCTTACGAACTACATATGACATCACATCCACTTTGTATGATATCACACCACTGTATGACATCACACCCACTGTTCTCATGTCATCAACCCAGTATATCTGGCATCGCATCCGCTTTACCTGGGTCATTACTGAGCATATTGATGATAACACACCAGCATTATGTGTGATATCAAACCCACTATATGTATAACATCCTATGATTAATTTGTGACTTAACACCGACTCTTTATGACATCACAAGCCTGTATTCATGGCAACACACACACTCGATTCATGACACCACACCCACTCTATATGACATCACATACACTCTACTTGTGACATCACAGCCACTGTATTTATGACAAGACACCTAGTATGCTTTTGACACAATACTCAGTAAAAATAACATCGCACTTTGAATATGAATGGGAACACTACCACTGTATCCGATGTCATGGCACATATTACGTTTAGTACGTCATATCCACTATACACATTCTCACCCGCACTCTGTATCTGACTACACAAGCTCTATGTCTGTCTTGAAACCCGTTCTAACTGCCATCACATCCACTGTATATGTCATCACACCCACTTTGTTGATGCCATCACAACTATGTCAGAGATCACAGGTGGCATATGTGTGCCATCAGATGCACTACACATGACATCATATCCACACTCTATAGTAACAAACCTCAGTATGTATGACATCATCTGCACTGTATTCATGACATCACAGGCATTGTATGCAATATGACATTTCATTTACTGGGTATGATATCACAGTCACTATATAAGTGACATCATACAATGACTCTATCTATGACAACACACACTCTACTTTTACGACTTCTCTACTTTATGTGGCATCACAAACATTGTTATGAAAACAGAAACATTGTGTACTTCACAGACACCATATCTGTTATCTCACCCAGAGTATCTGTGTGATCACAGCAAATGTATCAATTTTATCAAACCTAGTGTATGTATCACATCACCTCCACTATATGTATGAAATCATATGTAATACCTATGACATCACATCCACTTTTTACAACATCACACCACTTTATTTATGACATCACGTCCACTATATCTGACCTCACATCAACTGGATCTGTGTCGTCACACCCAGTCTTTCTGTGATATCGCAACCAATATATATATGATATCACATCCAGTATGCGTGTGACATCCTATGCACTATATTTATGACATCACACCCACTCTGTATAATATCACAGCCCCCTGAGTTGCTGACACCTAACGCGGACTATGAATGATATCATTTGCACTGTAGATGGCATCACATCCTCTTTATGCCAGCAAACCACACTATTTATGATGTCACATCCACTTCCACATGACGTCACACCCACTATATGAGACAGCACACCCACTGAATCTTTGCCATGACAACCTATCCACTGATATCACACGAAATTTTATGTGACATTACCCCCACTATACGTGTGATATCAGTTGCACTCTATAACATCAATATCTACTCCTTATGTCTTCACACGACGATACTTATGACGTCACAACCTCTATATATGAAGCCACATCCAGTAAGTAGGGCAATATATACCCTATACATGTGACATCACAGCAAATAATCTGTGTCATCATACCGACTCTATTGACCACGTCACACCTACTCTTTGTATGACATTACACTCTGCATTTGTATAGCCTCATTGCACTGTGGAAAACATCACATCCTCACGTTATGACATCAAACCACCATTTCTAAGGCATCACACACAGTATATTTGACATCATATCCACAGTATCTCTGTCTTCACATCCACCGTATTGATGATATCGCAACAAGTGTATCTATGAGATCCCATCTGCTATATATTATGACGTCATATCCATTTTATACAATACATATTCACTAGTTTTCTTACCTCACAACCACTGTATCTGCGTCTCACACCCACTCTTTCCATCTTATCACACCGTTTGTATGTATGATATCACACCCCTGTTTGGTACCATCATAAACACTATTTAAAGCATCACATCCACATTTTATGACATGACAAAACGTTATTTATGACATCACAGGCACTCTACTCAAGACATTACTCCAAATATATCTGACATAGCATCCACTGTCTCTGTGTGATCACAGCCACTCTAATGATGATCTCAGACCAACTGTACGTATGGAATCACACCCATTTTATGTATGACATCTTAGGCACTATACAGAACGTCACATCCACTCTTTATTACTTCAGACGATTGCAGTCATCGCATTACCTCCATTGCATTCGTGGCATCAAAGACACTACATATGAGATCACACACATCACAACACAAACCGTCGTATCTGCCATCTCGCCATTGTATCTGAGACTACATCCACTGTATCTGTGTCTTCAAAGCAAGTGTATCAATGATTCCACACCCACTCTCTGAACGATATCACACACACTCTATGTATGACATCACATTCAGGATGAATGACATGACATATACCCTTTATGACATCACATCCCTATATGTATGACATCGCAGCTAGTATATTTATGACATCATATCCAATATATATGATATGACACATACTGCTTTCTTGAAAATGCAACGTCTATACCTGACATCTAACCCACTATATTTGACATCACTGCCACAGTATATGTGCCATCACACAGATGACACACACGTGTGTATCGATGTACATCTGTGTGGATGACATCACAATTAGTATGTAAGTCATGACACTGCACACATATGACATCTTACACATTCTACATGATATCACATTCACGCTTTTATGACATCAATGATCAGTATTTAGGACATCACAAACACTACTTTCATGACATCAGATCCCCTCTACATGACATCCCTTCCACGGTTCATGACATCTCATCCCCTATCTCTGTGACATCACAGCCACTCCATCTGTATCATCACATCCACTATGGTTCTGAGAACATATCCACTATATTTGACATGAAACACACCATGTCAAGACAATACAAACACTCTATCTTACAGCATAACCTCCATAATCTGTATCAGTGTGATGACACGCATTCTATCAATGATATAACACACACTGTATGTAGGACACCACACATACTATATGTATCGAACAATATGAAGTATACAGGACATCACAAGCAGGCAGGGTGACATCAATTCACTCTATTCATGACATCAAATCTACTTTATCTGACATCACACCCTTTGTATCTGACAGCACATCCACTGTACCTGTGTCATCACACAAGTTTATCGACCATATAACCCCTTTGTGTGTATGATACCACAGCCACAAAGTCGATGACATCTTACGAACTACATATGACATCACACCCACTCTGTATAATATCACAGCCCCCTGAGTTGCTGACACCTCACGTGAACTATGAATGATAACATTTGCACTGTAGATGGCATCACATCCTCTTTATGACAGCAAACCACACTATATATGATGTCACATCCACTTCAGACATGACGTCACACCACTATGTGAGACAGCACACTCACTCTATCTTTGCCATGACAACCTATCCACTGATATCACACGAAATTTTATGTGACATTACAACCACTATACCTGTGACATCAGTTGCACTCTATGACACCACATCTACTCCTTAAGACTTCACACGACGGTACTTATGACGTCACATCTTCTATATATAAAGCCATATCCAGTAAGTAGAACAATATATACCCTATACATGTGACAATACAGCAAATAATCTGTGTCACCACACCGACTGTATTGACCACGTCACACCTACTCTTTGTATGACATCACACTCTGCATTTGTATAGCATCTTTGCACTGTGGAAAACATCACATCCTCACGTTACGACATAAAACCACCATTTCTAAGGCATCACGCACAGTATATTTGACATCATATCCACAGTATCTCTGTCATCACATCCACCGTATTGATGATTTCAAAACAAGTGTATCTATGAGATCCCATCCGCTATATAGGATGACATCATATCCATTGTATACAATACATATTCACTAGTTTTATTACCTCACAACCACTGTATCTGCATCGCACACCCACTCTTTCCATCTTATCACACCCTTTGTATGTATGACATCACACCCCTCTTTGCCTACTATCATAAACACTATATAAAGCATCACATCCACATTTTATGACATGACACCACATTTTTTATGACATCACATGCACTCTACTCATGACACTATTCCAAATATATCTGACATTGCATCCACTGTCTCTGTGTGATCACAACCACTCTAATGATGATCTCAGTCCAACTCTACGTA
>JAJLRB010002641.1:0-13851 GCA_020976825.1 Odocoileus hemionus | reverse complement strand
ATTAGCCATGGATTTACATGTATTTCCCATCCCAGGGTTAAGAGGGAGGCGGGGTGGGGGGACTGGGATGGGAAAAAATTGTATTTTTGATAAAATGATCTATTCTCTATAATCTGCAGTGGTCTCTTGGGATTAGCTTGACTTAGGATGCTGGAGTTGTGCTGAACTAAGTAGTAGAAGTTTGTTGAATGTGATGTCATAAATACTGTGAACTGTTGACATAGAGTGTGGATATGATGTCATGTGTAGTGCATCTGACGGCATACATATGCCACCTGTGATCCCTTAAATAGTTGGTGTGATGGCGTCAACAAACTGGGTCTGATGACATATACAGTGGATGTGATGGCAGTTAGAACGGGTTTCAAGACAGACATAGAGCCTGTGTAGTCATACACAGTGTGGGTGAGAAGGTTTATAGTGGATATGATGTCCTAAACGCATATGTGCCATGACATCGGATACAGTGGTAGTGTTCCCATTCATATACCAAGTGAGATGTTATTTTTCTGAGTAATGTGTCTAAAGCATAGTAGTCGTGTTGTCATAATAACAGTGGCTGTGACGTCACAAGAACAGTGTATGTGATGTCATATACAGTGGGTGTGGTGTCATGGATCGAGTGGGTGAGTTGCCATGAGTACAGTCTTGTGATGTCATAAAGAGTGTGTGTTATGTCACAAATTAATCATAGGATGTCATACATACAGTGGGTTTGATATCACACATAATGCTGGTGTGGTATAATCAATATAGTCAGTAATGACCCAGGTAAGGTGGATGCGATGTCAGATATACTGTGTTGATGACATGAGAACAGTGGGTGTGATGTCATACAGTGGTGTGATATCATACAGAGTGGATGTGATGTCATATGTAGTTCATAAGATGTCATAGACATTGTGGCTGTGGTATCATTCATACAATGGGGGATATATGATCGAAAATCTATGTGTGATGACACAGGTACAGTCGACGTGCTGTCAAATATTAAGGGTGTGATGAGAGATAAAGAAGATTTGATGTCATGAATAGAGTGACTTGATGTCACCCAGCGTGGGTGTGATGTCGTATATACGGCATATTGTTTGATACATATAGTATGCGTGGTGTCCTACATACAGTGTGTGTTATATCATCGATAGAGTGGGTGACATCACACTGATACAGATTATGGAGGTTATGCTGTCAGATAGAGTGGTTGTATTGTCTTAACACGGTGTGTTTCATGTCCAACATAGTGGATAGTAATTCAGAACCATAGTGGATGTGATGGTACAGATGGAGTGGCTGTGATGTCACTGATATAGGGGATGAGATGTCATAAACCATGGATGTGATGTCATATAGATGGGATCTGATGTCATGAATGCAGTGTTTGTGATGTCATAAACACTGATCATTGATGTCATGAAGTGTGAATGTGATGTCATGTGGAATGTATATGATGTCATATGTGTGCCGTGTCATGACTTACATACTTGTTGTGATGTCATCGACACAGAGGTACATCGATACACACGTGTGTGTCATCTGTGTGATGGCACAAATACAGTGGCAGTGATGTCAAATATAGTGGGTGAGATTTCAGGTTTAGACGTTGCATTGTCATGAAAGCAGTATGTGTGATATCATATATTTTGGTTATGATGTCATAAATATACTAGCTCTGATGTCATACATATAGGGCTGTGATGTCATAAAGAGTTTATGTCATGTCATTCATCCAGAATGTGGTGTCATACATAGAGTGTGTGTGATATGGTCCAGAGAGTGGGTGTGATATCATTGATACACAGGGTTTGAGGACACAGATACAGTGGATGTACTCTCAGATACAATGGGTGAGATGGCAGATATAACGTTTGTGTTGTCATGTGTGTGATCTCATCTATAGTGTCTGTGATGCTACGAATGCAATGAATGTAATGCGATGACTGCAATGGTGTGAAGTCATAAAGAGTGGATGTGACGTTATGTATACTGTGTAAGATGTCATACATAAAATGGGTGTGATGTCATACGTACAGTTGGTCTGAGATCATCATTAGAGTGGTTGTGGTGACACAGATACAGTGGATGCAATGTCAGATATATTTGGAGTGATGTCATAAGTACAGTGCATGCGAAGTCATAAATAATGTGGTGTCATGTCATAAAATGTGGAAGTGATGCCTTAAATAGTGTTTTTATGATGGCACGCAAACAGGGGTGTGATGTCATACATACAAAGGGTGTGATAAGATGGAAAGAGTGGGTGTGAGACACAGATACAGTGGTTGTGAGGTAACAAAACTAGTGAATATGTATTGTATACAATGGATATGATGTCATCATATACAGCGGATGAGATCTCATAGATAAACTTGTTGTGATATCATCAATACAGTGGATGTGAAGACAGAGATACTGTGGATATGATGTCAAATATACTGTGTGTGATTCCTTAGAAATGGTGGTTTGATGTCATAACGTTAGGATGTGATGTGTTCTACAGTGCAAAGATGCTATACATACGCAGAGTGTGATGTCATTCAAAGAGTAGGTGTGACGTGGTCAATACAGTCGGTGTGATGACACAGATAATTTGCTGTGATGTTACATGTATAGTGTATATATTGCCCTACATACTGGATGTGGTTTCATATATAGAGGTTGTGACATCATAAGTACAGTAGTGTGAAGACTTAAGGAGTAGATGTGATGTTATAGAGTGCAACTGATGTCACACGTAGAGTGGGTGTGATGTCACATAAAAGTGGGTGTGATATCAGTGGAGAGGTTTTGATGGCAAAGATACAGTGGGTGTGCTGTCTCATACAGTGGATGTGATGTCATGTCTGAAGTGGATGTGACATCATAATAACTGTGGTTTTCTGTTTTAAAAAGGATGTGATGCCATCTACAGTGCAAATGTTATCATACATAGGCCGAGTGGGGTGTCAGCAACACAGATTGTTGTGATGTTATACAGTGTGGGTTTGAGGTCATAAATATAGTGCATAGGATGTCACACGTATACTGGATGTGATATCATATATATATTGGTTGTGATATCATAGATAAACTGGGTGTGACGACACAGATCCAGTTGATGTGAGGTCAGATATAGTGGAGGTGATGTCATAAATAAAGTGGTGTCATGTCGGAAAGAGTGGATGTGATGTCATAAGTATTACATATGATTTCATACATATAGTGGAGGTGATGTCATACATACACTGGGTTTGATAAAATTGATACATTTGCTGTGATGACACAGATACAGTGGGTGTGATATCAGAAATTATCTGTGAAGTACACAATAGTTCTGTTCTCATAACACTGTGTGTGATGCCATATAAAGTAGATAAGTCATAAAGGTAGAGTGTGTGATGTCATAGATAGAGTCATTGAATGATGTCACTAGTATAGTGACTGTGATATCATACAGAGTAGATGAAATGCCATATCGTATATAATGCGTGTGATGTCATGAATACAGTGCATGTGATGTGATAAATAATGACGATTCATAGAGTGTGGATATGATGTCATGTGTAGTGCATCTGACGGCATACATATGCCACCTGTGATCTCTTACAAATTTGGTGTGATGGCGTCGACCAAGTGGGTGTGATGACATATACAGTGGATATGATGGCAGTTTGAAGGGGTTTCAAGGCAGACATAGAGCTTGTGTAGTCATACACACAGTGGGTGAGAACGAATATAGTGGATATGATGTCCTAAACGTAGTATGTGCCATGACATCGGGTACAGTGTTAGTGTTCCCATTCATATACCAAGTGCGATGATATTTTTACTGAGAATGGTGTCTAAAGCATAGTAGGTGTCTTGTCATAATTACAGTGGCTGTGATGTCACAAGTAGAGTGTATGTGATGTCATATACAGTGGGTGTGGTGTCATGAATCGATTGCATGTGTTGCCATGAATACAGACTTGTGATGTCATAAAGAGTGGGTGTTAGGTCACAAATTAATCACAGGATGATGTCATACATACAGTGGGTTTGTTATCACACATAATGCTGGTGTGGTATAATCAATATACTCAGTAATGACCCAGGTACAGGGGATGCGATGTCAGATATACTGGGTTAATGACATGAGAACAGTGGGTGTGATGTCATAGAGTGGTGTGATATCATACAGAGTGGATGTGATGTCATATGTAGTTCATAAGATATCATAGACTTTGTGGCTGTGGTATCATATACATACAATGGGGGTTATATGATCGATAATCTGTGTGTGATGACACAGGTACAGTGGATGTGCTGTCAGATATAAAGGGTGTGATGTGAGAAAAAGAAGATTTGATGTCACGCATAGAGTGAATTTATGTCACTCAGCGTGGGTGTGTGTGTATATATACTGCATATTGTTCGATACATATAGTATGTGTGGTGTCCTACATACAGTGTGTGTTATAACATTGATAGAGTGGGTGTCATCACACTGATACAGATTATGGAGGTTATGCTGTCAGATAGAGTGGTTGTATTGTCTTTACACGGTGTGTTTCATGTCAAATATAGTGGATATGAATTCAGAACCATAGTGGATGTGATGGGACAGATGGAGTGGCTGTGATGTCACTGATATAGGGGATGAGATGTCATAAACCGTGGATGTGATGTCATATAGGGGGATCTGATGTCATGAATGCAGTGTTTGTGATGTCATCAATACTGATCATTGATATCATAAAGTGTGAATGTGATGTCATGTAGAATGTGTATGATGTCATATGTGTGCCCTGTCATGACTTACATACTTGTTGTGATGTCATCGACACAGAGGTACATCGATACAAACGTGTGTGTCATCTGTGTGATGGCACAAATACAGTGGCAGTGATGTCAAATATAGTGTGTGAGATGTCAGGTGTAGACGTTGCATTGTCATGAAAGCAGTATGTGTGATATCATATATATTGGTATGATGTCATAAATATACTAGCTGTGATGTCATACATATAGGGCTGTGATGTCATAAAGCGTTTATGTCATGTCATTCATCCTGAATGTGCTGTCATACATAGAGTGTGTGCGTGATATCGTCCAGAGAGTGGGTGTGGTAACATTGATACTCTGGGTTTGAGGACAAGCATACAGTGGATGTAGTCTCAGATACAATGGGTGAGATGGCAGATATAACATTTGTGTTGTCATGTGTGTGATCTCATCTATAGTGTCTGTGATGCCACGAATGCAATGGAGGTAATGCGATGACTGCAATGGTGTGAAGTCATATAGAGTGGATGCGAAGTTTTGTATAGTGCCTAAGATGTCATACATAAAAATGGGTGTGATGTCCTACGTACAGTTGGTCTGAGATCATCATTAGAGTGGTTGTGATGACACAGGTACAGTGGATGCAATGTCAGATATATTTGGAGTGATGTCATGAGTACAGTGCATGCGATGTCATAAATAATGTGGTGTCATGTCATAAAATGTGGATGTGATGCCTTCAATAGTGTTTATGATGGCACGCAAACAGGGGTGTGATGTCATACATACAAAGGGTGTGATAAGATGGAAAGAGTGGGTGTGAGACACAGAAGATACAGTGGTTGTGAGGTAACAAAACTAGTGAATATGTATTGTATACAATGGATATGATGTCATCATATATATGCGCATGAGATCTCATAGATACACTTGTTGTGATATCATCAATACAGTGGATGTGATGACAGAGATACTGTGGGTATGATGTCAAATATAGTGTGCGTGATGCCTTAGAAATGGTGGTTTGATGTCGTAACGTGAGGATGTGATGTCTTCCACAGGGCAAAGATGCTGCACATACGCAGATTGTGATGTCATACAAGAGTAGGTGTGACGTGGTCAATACAGTCGGTGTGATGACAAGGATTATTTGCTGTGATGTCACATGTATAGGGTATATATTGCCCTACATACTGGATGTGGTTTCATACATAGATGTTGTGAGGTCATAAGTACAGTAGAGTGAAGACTTAAGGAGTAGATGTGATGTTACAGAGTGCAACTGATGTCACACATATAGTGGGTGTGATGTCACATAAAAGTGGGTGTGATATTAGTGGAGAGGTTTTGATGATGGCAAAGATACAGTGGGTGTGCTGTCTCATATAGTGGGTGTGACGTCATGTCTGAAGTGGATGTGACATCATAAATACTGTGTTTTGCTGTTATAAAGAGGATGTGATGCCATCTACAGTGCAAATGATATCATACATAGGCCGAGTGTGGTGTCAGCAACACAGAGGGGTGGGATGTTATACAGTTGGGTGTGATGTCATAAATATAGTGCATAGGATGTCACAGGTATACTGGATGTGATATCATATATATATATAGGTTGTGATATCATCGATAGACTGGGTGTGTGACGACACAGATCCAGTTGATGTGAGGTCAAATATAGTAGTGAAGTGATGTCATAAATAAAGTGGTGTGATGCGTAAAGAGTGATGTGATGTCATAGGTATTTACAAGATTTTTACATATATATGGAGGTGATGTCATACATACACTGGGTAAATACATATAGTGTGGATATGATGATGTCGTTGACACAAGTTGGTGTGATGTGTTGACAAAGTGGGTGTGATGACATATACAGTGGATATCATGGCAGTTAGAATGGGTTTCAAGACAGACACAGAGCTTGTGTCGTCATACACACAGTGTGTGTGAGAACGTATATAGTGGATATGATGTCCTAAACGTAGTATGTGCCATGACATCGGATACAGTGGTAGTGTTCCCATTCATATACCAAGTGAGATGTTATTTGTACGGAGTATGGTGTCTAAAGTATAGTAAGTCTCTTGGCATAATTACAGTGGCTGTGATGTCACAAGTACAGTGTATGTGATGTCATATACAGTGTGTGTGGTGTCATGAATCGAGTGGGTGTGTGTTGCGGTGAATACATACTTGTGATGTCATAAAGAGTGGGTGTTATGTCACAAATTAATCATAGGATGTCATATATATGTGGGGTTGATATCACACATAATGCTGGTGTGGTATAATCAATATACTCAGTAATGACCCAGGTACAGTGGACGTGATGTCAGATATACTGGGTTGATGACATGAGAACAGTGGGTGTGATGTCATAGAGTGGTGTGATATGATACAGAGTGGATGTGATGTCATATGAAGTTCATAAGTTGTCATAGACATTGTGGCTGTGGTATCATACATTCAATGGGGGTTGTATGATCGATAATCTGCGTGTGATGACAGAGGTAGAGTGGATGGGCTGTCAGATATAAAGGGTGTGATGTGAGAAATAGAAGATTTGATGTCATGAATAGAGTGACTTGATGTCACTCAGCGTGGTTGTGATGTCGTATATACTGCATATGGTTCGACACATATAGTATGTGTGGTGTCCTATATACAGTGTGTGTTATATCATCGATAGAGTGGGTGTCATCACACTGATGCAGATTATGGAGGTTATCTTGTCAGGTAGAGTGGTTGTATTGTCTTAACACGGTGTGTTTTCATGTCAAATATAGTGGATAGGGCTTCAGAACCATAGTGCATGTGATGGTACAGATTTAGTGGCTGTGATGTCACAGGTATAGGGGATGAGCTGTCATAAACCGTGGATGTGATGTCATATAGAGGGGATCTGATGTCATAAATGCAGTGTTTGTGATGTCATAAATACTGATTATTGATGTCATAAACTGTGAATGTGATGTCATGTAGAATGTGTATGATGCCATTTGTGTGCCGTGTCATGACTTACATACTTGTTGTGATGTCATCGACACAGAGGTACATCGATACCCACGTGTGTGTCATCTGTGTGATGGCACAAATACAGTGGCTGTGATGTCAAATATAGTGGGTGAGATGTCAGGTGTAGACGTTGCACTGTCATGAAAGCAGTATGTGAGATATCATATATATTGGATATGATATCATAAATATACTAACTGTGATGACATACATATAGGGCTGTGATGTCATAAAGAGTTTATGTCATGTCATTCATCCTGAATGTGCTGTCATACATAGAGTGTGTGTGATATGGTCCAGAGAGTGGGTGTGATATCATTGATACACTGGGTTTGAGGACACAGATACAGTGGATGTAGTCTCAGATACAATGGGTGAGATGGCAGATATCACGCTTGTGTTGTCATGTGTGTGATCTCATATATAGTGTCTGTGATGCCACGAATGCAATGGAGGAAATGGGATGAGTGCCATGGTGTGAAGTCATAAAGAGTGGATGTGACGTTATGTATAGTGCGTTAGATGTCATAAATAAAATGGGTGTGATGTCATACGTACAGTTGGTATGAGATCAACATTAGAGTGGTTGTGGTGACACAGATACAGTGGATGCAATGTTAGATATATTTGGAGTGATGTCATGAGTACAGTGCATGCGAAGTCAAAAATAATGTGGTGTCATGTCATAAAATGTGGATGTGATGCCTTAAATAGTGTTTATGATGGCACGCAAACAGGGGTCTGAAGTCATACATACAAAGAATGTGATAAGATGGAAAGAGTGGGTGTGAGACACAGATACAGTGGTTGTGAGTTAACAAAACTAGTGAATATGTATTTTATACAATGGATATGATGTCATCATATACAGCGGATGAGATCTCATAGATAAACTTGTTGTGGTATCATCAATAGAGTGGATGTGATGACAGAGATACTGTATATGATGTCAAATATACTGTGTGTGATGCCTTAGAAATGGTGGATTGATGTTGTAATGTGAGGATGTGATGTCTTCTACAGTGCAAACTTGCTATACATACGCAGAGTGTGATGTCATACAAAGAGTAGGTGTGACGTGGTGAATAGGCTCTGTGTGAGGACACAGATTATTTGCTGTGATGTCACATGTATAGGGTATATATTGCCCTACATACTGGATTTTTGTTTCATATATAACGGTTGTGACATCATAAGTACAGTAGTGTGAAGACTTAAGAAGTAGATGTGATGTTATAGATTGCAACTGATGTCACGCGTAGAGTGGGTGTGATGTCACATAAAAGTGGGTGTGATATCAGTGGAGAGATTTTGATGGCAAGGATAGAGTGGGTGTGCTGTCTCATATAGTGGGTGTGACGACATGTCTGAACTGGATGTGACATCGTAAATACTGTGGTTTGCTGTTATAAAGAGGATGTGATGACATCTACAGTGCAAATGATATCATACATAGGCCGAGTGTGGTGTCAGCAACACAGATTGTTGTGATGTTATACAGTGTGGGTGTGATGTCATAAATATAGTGCATAGGATGTCACACCTATACTGGATGTAATATCATATATATATTGGTTGTGATATCATCGATAGACTGGGTGTGACGACACAGATCCAGTTGATGTGAGGTCAGATATAGTGGACGTGATGTCATAAATAAACTAGTCTGATGCCGTAAAGAGTGAATGTGATGTCATAGGTGTTACATATGATTTCATACATATAGTGGAGGTGATGTCATACATACCCTGGGATTGATAAAATTGATACATTTGCTGTGATGACACTGATTCAGTGGGTGTGATATCAGATATGGTGTCTGTGAAGTACACAATGGTTCTGTTCTCATAACACTGTGTGTGATGCCATATAAAGTAGATCAATCGTAAAGGTAGAGTGTGTGTCGTCATCGATAGAGTCATTGTATGATGTCACATATAGGGACTGTGATATCATACACTGTAGATGAAATGTCATATCTTATATAATGCATGTGATGTCATCAATACAGAGCATGTGATGCCATAAATGCTGTGAATTGTTGTCATAGAGTGTGGATATGATGTCATGTGTAGTGCATCTGACGGCATACATATGCTGCCTGTGATCTCTTACATAGTTGGTGTGATGTCGTTGACAAAGTGGGTGTGATGACATATACAGTGGATATCATGGCAGTTAGAATGGGTTTCAAGACAGACACAGAGCTTGTGTCGTCATACACACAGTGTGTGTGAGAACGTATATAGTGGATATGATGTCCTAAACGTAGTATGTGCCATGACATCGGATACAGTGGTAGTGTTCCCATTCATATACCAAGTGAGATGTTATTTGTACGGAGTATGGTGTCTAAAGTATAGTAAGTCTCTTGGCATAATTACAGTGGCTGTGATGTCACAAGTACAGTGTATGTGATGTCATATACAGTGTGTGTGGTGTCATGAATCGAGTGGGTGTGTTGCGGTGAATACATACTTGTGATGTCATAAAGAGTGGGTGTTATGTCACAAATTAATCATAGGATGTCATATATTTGTGGGGTTGATATCACACATAATGCTGGTGTGGTACAATCAATATACTCAGTAATGACCCAGGTACAGTGGACGTGATGTCAGATATACTGGGTTGATGACATGAGAACAGTGGGTGTGATGTCATAGAGTGGTGTGATATGATACAGAGTGGATGTGATGTCATATGAAGTTCATAAGTTGTCATAGACATTGTGGCTGTGGTATCATACATTCAATGGGGGTTGTATGATCGATAATCTGCGTGTGATGACAGAGGTAGAGTGGATGGGCTGTCAGATATAAAGGGTGTGATGTGAGAAATAGAAGATTTGATGTCATGAATAGAGTGACTTGATGTCACTCAGCGTGGTTGTGATGTCGTATATACTGCATATGGTTCGACACATATAGTATGTGTGGTGTCCTATATACAGTGTGTGTTATATCATCGATAGAGTGGGTGTCATCACACTGATGCAGATTATGGAGGTTATCTTGTCAGGTAGAGTGGTTGTATTGTCTTAACACGGTGTGTTTCATGTCAAATATAGTGGATAGGGCTTCAGAACCATAGTGCATGTGATGGTACAGATTTAGTGGCTGTGATGTCACAGGTATAGGGGATGAGCTGTCATAAACCGTGGATGTGATGTCATATAGAGGGGATCTGATGTCATAAATGCAGTGTTTGTGATGTCATAAATACTGATTATTGATGTCATAAACTGTGAATGTGATGTCATGTAGAATGTGTATGATGCCATTTGTGTGCCGTGTCATGACTTACATACTTGTTGTGATGTCATCGACACAGAGGTACATCGATACCCACGTGTGTGTCATCTGTGTGATGGCACAAATACAGTGGCTGTGATGTCAAATATAGTGGGTGAGATGTCAGGTGTAGACGTTGCACTGTCATGAAAGCAGTATGTGAGATATCATATATATTGGATATGATATCATAAATATACTAACTGTGATGACATACATATAGGGCTGTGATGTCATAAAGAGTTTATGTCATGTCATTCATCCTGAATGTGCTGTCATACATAGAGTGTGTGTGATATGGTCCAGAGAGTGGGTGTGATATCATTGATACACTGGGTTTGAGGACACAGATACAGTGGATGTAGTCTCAGATACAATGGGTGAGATGGCAGATATCACGCTTGTGTTGTCATGTGTGTGATCTCATATATAGTGTCTGTGATGCCACGAATGCAATGGAGGAAATGGGATGAGTGCCATGGTGTGAAGTCATAAAGAGTGGATGTGACGTTATGTATAGTGCGTTAGATGTCATAAATAAAATGGGTGTGATGTCATACGTACAGTTGGTATGAGATCAACATTAGAGTGGTTGTGGTGACACAGATACAGTGGATGCAATGTTAGATATATTTGGAGTGATGTCATGAGTACAGTGCATGCGAAGTCAAAAATAATGTGGTGTCATGTCATAAAATGTGGATGTGATGCCTTAAATAGTGTTTATGATGGCACGCAAACAGGGGTCTGAAGTCATACATACAAAGAATGTGATAAGATGGAAAGAGTGGGTGTGAGACACAGATACAGTGGTTGTGAGTTAACAAAACTAGTGAATATGTATTTTATACAATGGATATGATGTCATCATATACAGCGGATGAGATCTCATAGATAAACTTGTTGTGGTATCATCAATCAATAGAGTGGATGTGATGACAGAGATACTGTATATGATGTCAAATATACTGTGTGTGATGCCTTAGAAATGGTGGATTGATGTTGTAATGTGAGGATGTGATGTCTTCTACAGTGCAAACTTGCTATACATACGCAGAGTGTGATGTCATACAAAGAGTAGGTGTGACGTGGTGAATAGGCTCTGTGTGAGGACACAGATTATTTGCTGTGATGTCACATGTATAGGGTATATATTGCCCTACATACTGGATTTTTGTTTCATATATAACGGTTGTGACATCATAAGTACAGTAGTGTGAAGACTTAAGAAGTAGATGTGATGTTATAGATTGCAACTGATGTCACGCGTAGAGTGGGTGTGATGTCACATAAAAGTGGGTGTGATATCAGTGGAGAGATTTTGATGGCAAGGATAGAGTGGGTGTGCTGTCTCATATAGTGGGTGTGACGACATGTCTGAACTGGATGTGACATCGTAAATACTGTGGTTTGCTGTTATAAAGAGGATGTGATGACATCTACAGTGCAAATGATATCATACATAGGCCGAGTGTGGTGTCAGCAACACAGATTGTTGTGATGTTATACAGTGTGGGTGTGATGTCATAAATATAGTGCATAGGATGTCACACCTATACTGGATGTAATATCATATATATATTGGTTGTGATATCATCGATAGACTGGGTGTGACGACACAGATCCAGTTGATGTGAGGTCAGATATAGTGGACGTGATGTCATAAATAAACTAGTCTGATGCCGTAAAGAGTGAATGTGATGTCATAGGTGTTACATATGATTTCATACATATAGTGGAGGTGATGTCATACATACCCTGGGATTGATAAAATTGATACATTTGCTGTGATGACACTGATTCAGTGGGTGTGATATCAGATATGGTGTCTGTGAAGTACACAATGGTTCTGTTCTCATAACACTGTGTGTGATGCCATATAAAGTAGATCAATCGTAAAGGTAGAGTGTGTGTCGTCATCGATAGAGTCATTGTATGATGTCACATATAGGGACTGTGATATCATACACTGTAGATGAAATGTCATATCTTATATAATGCATGTGATGTCATCAATACAGAGCATGTGATGCCATAAATGCTGTGAATTGTTGTCATAGAGTGTGGATATGATGTCATGTGTAGTGCATCTGACGGCATACATATGCTGCCTGTGATCTCTTACATAGTTGGTGTGATGTCGTTGACAAAGTGGGTGTGATGACATATACAGTGGATATCATGGCAGTTAGAATGGGTTTCAAGACAGACACAGAGCTTGTGTCGTCATACACACAGTGTGTGTGAGAACGTATATAGTGGATATGATGTCCTAAACGTAGTATGTGCCATGACATCGGATACAGTGGTAGTAGTGTTCCCATTCATATACCAAGTGAGATGTTATTTGTACGGAGTATGGTGTCTAAAGTATAGTAAGTCTCTTGGCATAATTACAGTGGCTGTGATGTCACAAGTACAGTGTATGTGATGTCATATACAGTGTGTGTGGTGTCATGAATCGAGTGGGTGTGTTGCGGTGAATACATACTTGTGATGTCATAAAGAGTGGGTGTTATGTCACAAATTAATCATAGGATGTCATATATTTGTGGGGTTGATATCACACATAATGCTGGTGTGGTACAATCAATATACTCAGTAATGACCCAGGTACAGTGGACGTGATGTCAGATATACTGGGTTGATGACATGAGAACAGTGGGTGTGATGTCATAGAGTGGTGTGATATGATACAGAGTGGATGTGATGTCATATGAAGTTCATAAGTTGTCATAGACATTGTGGCTGTGGTATCATACATTCAATGGGGGTTGTATGATCGATAATCTGCGTGTGA
>JAJLRB010002640.1:0-13864 GCA_020976825.1 Odocoileus hemionus | reverse complement strand
GAGCAACTCGAGGACTGGCTCCGTGTACCTCCAAATTGCCTCGAGATGAGAGCTGATTCCACTGGCTTAGACTCAAGACGTATGCCACCGATCTTTCCACAAGACCCCCTCAAGAGGAGGGCTTCTCTCAGCAATAGTATGATGGGAGGGACCCTGAGATTGCTGCCGTCAATGGGCATATACACCGAGAAGCCCTGACTCGAAAGGAGGCCCGGCTTCCTTGCAGTGGCTTGAATACAGTCTAGTCTTTCATCTCAACAAGGGTGAAGTGATGTCTGCAACCACCTGTGGAGTCCCTAGAGAAAGCCCTAGGTCCCCGACTCCTTTCGACGGAATGCCTCACACGTGCCTTCCCCCCTGACACCCGTCGAGAGGCAACGCAGAGCTCACTGCTTCAAAATTTGACGGAGCCTGACTCCTCTTGAAAACATTGACAGGAATCCCAGTATCCCTGTGGCTACTGGAAAGGGACACCTGGGTCTCCCGACTCACCTCGAGAAGCGTTCCCTTTATGCCCTGCCAAGCCTCGAAGAGACTCCTGATGTGTCCCTCGTAACTCGACAGGAGTCCTGACTTCGTGAACAAACACGAGGGTTGAAGGGCCAACCCCGCCGAAAGTCGAGAATGTACCCCAGGTCCCCGCCGCAACCTCGAGAAAAACCATGAGACTTTTTCCTTCCCTCCAAGCGAGATGAGTGCCCGATTCCCCTGCACTGCATGCAGAGCAATTCCGTGAGCCCCTTGAAACATGTCAGGGAGCCTCGAATTGCTTGATGGCTATGTCGAGACAGTCCGCAAAACAACACTGTCACAACATAGTAAGAGGGACCCTGAGGTCACACCAGCATCGCGAAGGCAGCTCCATGTGGCCCAAATCAACTCGAGATGAGGCCCGATTCCACCTGCATTGACTCCAGAGCCATCCCCATTTCCAATCAAACACGACCTGAGGCTTGACACTCCCTTTAGGCAACTCCAGAGTGTCCCCCGAGAACAACGGGCCAAGTCTAGAGGAAGCACCAAGTACAGC
Source organism: Odocoileus hemionus (assembly GCA_020976825.1). Lineage (NCBI taxonomy): Eukaryota > Metazoa > Chordata > Mammalia > Artiodactyla > Cervidae > Odocoileus > Odocoileus hemionus. The sequence goes on along the minus strand of JAJLRB010002640.1, from coordinate 12,834 downwards.
AGAGCAACTTCGAGGACTGCTCCGTGTACCCCAAATTGCCTCGAATGAGAAGCTGAACCTATCCCTGTCTTAGACTCAAGACGTAGGCCACCTTAGTCACAAGCCCTCAAGAGTGAGGCTTCACACTACTCTCGAGCAATCAGGTATGAGGGAGGGACCCTGAGATTGCTCTGCCTCAATGGGCATATACACCGAGAAAGGCCCTGACTCTAAAGGAGGCCGGCTTTCCTTGCACTAGTGGCTTGAATACAGTCTAGGTCTTTCATCTCACAAAGTGAGCATAAGGGATGTCTGCCCCACATTGTGGAGTCCCCTAGAGAAAGCCCTGAGGAACCCCCGACTCCTTTCGACGAAATGCCTCACATGCCTCTACACAACCCGTGTTGGCACGCTGAGCTCTACTGCGTCAAAATTTGACCGCGAGCCCTTTGACTCCTGTCTCTGAACATTGACAGGAATCCCAGTTTGACTGTGGCTACTGGAAAGGGACCCTTGTTCTCCTTCCCGACTCACCTCGAGAAGCGTACTTTATTTTCCCTGCAGCACGCCACGAAGAGATTCCTGAGGTGTCCCTCGTAAACTCGGACAGGAGTCCTGACTTTCGTTGAACCTAACACGACGGGATGAAGGGCCCATCCACCCGACGTAAACTCGAGAATGTTTACCCCCAGGTCTCCCGGCCGTAGACTTCGAGAAAAACCATGGAGATTTCCCACTCTTCAACGTCAGAATATAGCCCCGATGTTCCCCCTGCAACCACATTCAGAGCAATTCCGTGAGCCCCCCTGAAAACATGTCAGGATCCTCGACAATGCTGATGGCATATCGAGATCAGTCCCGCAAAAACAAACACTGTCACAAGTAGAGAGGGACTCCTGAGGTCATCACCATCAATCGCGTAAGGAGCTCTCCAATGGGCCCTCAAATCAACTCGAGATGAGGCCCCGCTTCCTTACACTGCATTGACTTCCCAGAAGACTCATCCTCCCTCCGTTCCCCACAAATCACGCGACCCTGATTGCTTGACTCTTCCCTTTAGGCAACCTCCAGAGGTTCCCCACCGAGAACAACGGGCCAAGTCTAGAGGAGTACCAAGATTCAGCAGAGCAAATTCGCGGACACTGCTCCGTGTACCCCCCAAATTGCCTACGAGATGAGAGCTGACCTCCCTGGCTTTAGACTCAAACTAAGGCCACCTTTACCACAAGCCCCCACAAGAAGGAGGCTTCTCTCAGCAATAGGGTTATGATGGTAGGGACCCTGAGTATTGCCTGCCTCCTTAATGGGCATATAACACCGAGAGCCCTCCCTTTCGAAAGGATGGCCGGGTTTCCTTGGGGCAAGTGGCTTTGAAAATAACAGTCTAGTACTTTTCATCTCACAAGCTGAAGTGGAGTGTCTGCACCCACCTTTGGAGTCCTCTAGGAGACAGCCCTAAGTCACCCGACTCCTTTTCCGACGGAAATTGCCTCACATAGTCTCTGAACCACCCTCGAGAGGCTCACGCAGAGCTCACTGCTCCTAAATTTTGACGGGGCCTGACTCCTCTTGAACATTGACATAATCCCAGTATCCGTGAGGCTTAACTTGGTAAAAGGGGCCCGTGAGGTCTCCCGAAATCAACACTCGAGAAGCCTACCCTTTTGCCTTATGACTGCCAACCCTCGAAGAGGACTCCTGATGTTTCCTCCATCGTAAACTCCTACAGGAGTCCTCACATCTTCGTTGAACCAACATGAGGGTTTTGAAGGGCCATCCACACTGCCGTAAGTCGAGAATGTACCCCAGGTTCCCCGCCGTCAAACCTCGAGAAAAAACCATGAGACCATTATCCCCCCACCAAGCGAGATGATGTCCCGATTCCAACTGCACTGCTCAATGCAGAGCAATTCCGTGAAGGATAGCAGGGCCGGGATGGGAGTGGGGGCAAGAGGAGGAGGTTAATCGGGAGGGGGGCGCGACCCCAGCAACCATGTCATGAACCCTCGACTTGCTTGATGGATCTGTCGAGACAATCCGCAGAAAAACACTGTCACAAGTAGACAGAGGGACCCTGAGGTCAACCACTACATCGCGAAACGAGCTCCATGGGCCCCTAATCAACTCTAGATGAGGCCGCGCTTTTCCCTCTGCATTGACTCCAGAGACCATCCCCCGTTCCCCCATCAAACCACGAACCTGGAGGCTTGACTCAATTTATGCAACACTCCAGAGGAACCGCCGAGAAACAACGGGCCGAAGTCTAGGAGTGAGTACCAAGTTCATCAGAGCCACAGCCTCAAGGAAAATGATCCCGTGTACCTCAAATTGCCTCGAGATATGAGGAACTGATTCCCTGGCTTATACTCAAGACGATAGCCAACTTTTCCACAAGCCCCTCAAGAGGAGGCTTCTGCTCAGCAATAGGTATGAGGGAGGGACCCTGAGATTGCTTCACCTCAATGGGCATATACACCGAGAAGCCTGACTCGAAAGGAAGGCCGGGCCTTTCCTTGCAGTGGCTTGAATACAGTCTAGTCTTTCACTCTCACAAGGTGAAAGGGTGATGTCTGCACCCACCTGTGGAGTCCCTAGAGAAAGCCCTAGGTCCCCCGACTCCTTTCGACGGAATGCCTCACATGCCTCTGACACAGCTTCGAGAGGCACGCAGAGCTCACTGCTTCAAAACTTTGACGGAGCCTGACTCCTTCTTGAACAGTGACAGGAATCCAGTATCCTGTGGCTAATTGGAAAGGGGCCCTTGGGTCCTCCGACTCACCACCTCTGAAGAAGCGTTCCTTTTGCCCTGCCAAGCCTCGAAGAGACTCCTGAGGTTGTCCCTCGTAACTCATGACAGGAGTCCTGACTTCGCCTGAAGACAAACACGAGGGTTGAAGGGCCATCCCCGCCGTAAGTCGAGAATGTCCCCAGTCCCCGCCGCAACACTCGAGAAAAACCATGGGAGAACTTCCCCCTCAAGCGAGATGAGGCCCGATTCCCCATGCACTGCATGCAGAGCAATTTCCGTGAGCCCCATGAAACATGTCAGGAGCCTCGACTTGCTGTGATGGATTCGAGACCGAATCCGCAAAAACACTGTCACAAGTAGAGAGATGAGGGACCCTGAAGGTCACACCAGCATCCGCGAAGGAGCTCCATGGGCCCCAAATCAACTCGAGATGAGGCCTCTGCTTCCTCACTGGCATTGACTCCAGAGCCATTTCATCCCCGTTCCCCATCAAACACGACCATGATTATTGCTTGAACTCCTTTTAGGCAACTCCAGTGAGTTCCCCGAGAACAACGGGCCCAAGTCTAGAGGAGTACCAAGTTCAGCAGAGCAACTCGAGGACTGCTCCGTGTACCCAAATTGCCTCGAGATGAGAGCTGATTCCCTGGCTTAGACTCAAGACGTAGGCCACCTTTCCACAAGCCCCTCAAGATGGAGGCTTCTCTCAGCAATAGGTATGAGGGAGGGACCCTGAGATTGCTGCCATCAATGGGCATATACACCGAGAAGCCCTGACTCGAAAGGAGGCCGGGTTTCCTTGCAGTGGCTTGAAAACAGTCTAGTCTTTTTCATCTCACAAGCTGAAGGGATGTCTGCACCACCTGTGGAGTCCCTAGAAAAAGCCCTAGGGCCCGACTCCTTTCGACGGAATGCCTCACATGCCTCTGACACCTCGAGAGGCACGCAGAGCTCACTGCTTCAAAATTTGACGGAGCCTGACCTCCTCTTGAACATTGACAGGAATCCCACTATCCCTGTGGCGTACTGGGAAGGGGCCCTGGGTCTCCCGCCTCACCTCGAGAAGCTCCCTTTTGCACTGCCAAAGCTCCAAGAGACTCCTGAGGTGTCCCTCGTAACTCGACAGGAGTCCTGACTTCGTTGAACAAACACGAGGGTTGAAGGGCCATCCCCGCCGTAACTCGAGAATGTACCCCAGGTCCCCGCCCGCAACCCTAGAAAAATAACCATGATGACTTCCCCCTCCAAGCGATGTATGAGGGGGGGCCCCGATTCCCCTGCAATCTGCATGCAGGAGCTATTTCCTGAGCCCCATGAAACATGTCAGGAGCGCTCGACTTGCTTCCGATGGATTCGAGACATCCGCAAAACACTGTCACAAGTAGAGAGGGGACCTGAGGTCATCACCAGCATCGCGAAGGAGGTGCTCATGGGCCCAAATCAACTCGAGTTGAGGCCCGCTTCCCCTCATGTGACTCAGGAGCCATCCCCCGTTCCCCATCAACTACACGACCTTAGGCTTGACTCCCTTTTAGGGCAAACTCCAGAGGTCCCCGAGAACAACGGGCCAAGTTCTAGAGGTGTACCAAGTCTCAGCAGAGCACCTCGAGGACTGCTCCGTGTACCCCAAATTTGCCTCGAGATGAGAGCTGATTCCCTGGCTTAGACTCAAGACGTAGGCCACCTTTCCACAAGCCCCTCAAGAGGAGGCTTCTCTCAGCAATAGGTAATGAGGGAGGGACCCTGAGATTGCTGCCCTCAATGGGCATATACACCGAGAAGCCCTGACTCGAAAGGAGGCCGGCTTTCCTTGCAGTGCTTGAATACTGTCCCTAGTCTTTCATCTCACAAGCTGAAGGGATGTACTGCACCACCTGTGGAGTCCCTAGAGAAAAAGCCCTAGGTCCCCCGACTCCTTTCGACGGAATGCCTCACATGCCTCTGACACCTCGAGAGGCACGCAGAGCTCACTGCTTCAAAATTTTTGACGGAGCCTGACTCCTCTTGACATTGACAGGAATCCCAGTTATCCCGTGCTACTGGAAGAGGGACTGGGTCTCCCTACTCACCTCGAGAAAGCGTTCCTTTTGCCTGCCAAGCCTCGAAGAGACTCCTGAGGTGTCACTCGTAACTCGAACAGGAGTCCTGACTTCGTTTGAACCAACACGGAGGTTGAAGGGCCATCCCCGCCGTAAGTCGAGAATGTACCCCAAGTCCCCGCCGCAACTCGAGAAAAACCATGAGACTTCCCCTCCAAGCGAGATGAGGCCCGATTCCCCTGCACTGCATGCAGAGCAATTCCGTGAGCCCCCTGAAACATGCTCAGGAGCCTCGACTTGCTTGGAATGGATGTCGAGACAGTCCGCAAAAACACTGTCACAATAGAGAGGGACCCTGAGGTCACACCAGCATCGCGAAGGAGCTCCATGGGCCCCAAATCAACTCGAGATATGAGGCCCGCTTCCCGCTTCCCGCATTGACTCCAGAGCCATCCCCCCGTTCCCATCAAAACACGACCTGAGGCTTGAACTCCCTTTAGGCAACTCCAGAGGTTCCCCGAGAACAAAGCGGGCCAAGTCTTAGAGGAGTATACCAAGTTCTAGCAGAGCAACTCGATGGACTGCTGCCGTGTACCCCAAATTGCCTCGAGATGAGCTGATGCTTCCTGCTTATGACTCAAGACGTAGGCCACCTTTCCACAAGCCCCTCAAAGAGAGGCTTCTCTCAGCAATAGGTATGAGGGAGGGACCCTGAGATTGCTGCCTCAATGGGCATATACACCGAGAAATAAAAAATAGCACCTGACTCGAAAGGAGGCCGGCTTTCCTTTGCAGTGGCTTGAATACAGTCTAGTCTTTCATCTCACAAGCTTGAAGGGATGTCTGCACCACCTGTGGAGTCCCTAGAGAAAGCCCTAGGTCCCCGACTCCTTTCGACGGAATGCCCTCACATGCCTCTGACACCTCGAGAGGCACGCAGAGCTCACTGCTTCAAAATTTTTGACGGAGCCTGACTCCTCTTGAACATTGACAGAAAATCCCAGTATCCCTGTGGCTACGGAAAGGGACCCTGTCTCCCGACTCACCTCGAGAAGCGTTCTTCTTTGCCCATGCCAAGCCTCGAAGAGACTCCTGAGGTTCCCTCGTAACTCGACAGGAGTCCTGACTTCGTTGAACCAACACGAGGTTTGAAGGGCCATCCCCGCCGTAAGTCGAGAATGTACCCCAGGTCCCCGCCCGCAACTCGAGAAAAACCAAGAGACTTCCCCCTCCAAGCGAGATGAGGCCCGATTCCCCTGCACTGCATGCAGAGCAATTCCGTGAGCCCCCTGAAACATGTCAGGAGCCTCGACCTGCTTGATGGATGTCGAGACAGTCCGCAAAAACACTGTCACAAGTAGAGAGGGACCCTGAGGTCACACCAGCATCGCGAAGGAGCTCCATGGGCCCCAAATCAACTCGAGATGGAGGCCCGCTTCCCCTGCATTGACTCCCAGAGCCATCCCCCGTTCCCCATCAAACACGACCTGTAGGCTTGACTCCCTTTAGGCAACTCCAGAGGTTCCCCGAGAACAACGGGCCAAGTCTAGGGAAGTACCAAGTTCAGCAAGCAAACTCGAGGACTGCACCCGTGTACCCCAAATTGTGCCTCGAGATGAAGCTGATTCCCTGGCTTAGACTCAATACGTAGGCACCTTTTCCACAAGGGCCCCTCAAGAGGGAGGCTTCTCTCAGCAATAGGTATGAGGGAGGACCCTGAGATTGCTGGCCTCAATGGGCATATACACCGAGAAACCCTGACTCGAAAGGAGGCCGGTTTCCTTGCAGTGGCTTGAATACAGTCTAGTCCTTTCATCTACACAAGCTGAAGGGATGTCTGCACCACCTGTGGAGTCCCTAGAGAAAGCCCTAGGTCCCCCGACTCCTTTCGACGGAATGCCTCACATGCCTCTGACACCTCGAGAGAGGCACCAGAGCTCACTGCTTCAAAAATTTGACGGAGCCTGACTCTCTTGAACATTGACAGGAATCCCAGTATCCCTGTGGCTACTGGAAAGGGACCCTGGGTCTCCCGACTCACCTCGAGAAGCGTTCCTTTTTGCCCTGCCAAGCCTCGAAGAGACTCCTGAGGTGTCCCTCGTAACTCGACAGGAGTCCTGACTTCGTTGAACCAAACACGAGGGTTGAAGGGCCATCCCCGCCGTAAGTCGAGAATGTACCCCAGGTCCCCGCCGCAACTCGAGAAAAAACCATGAGACTTTCCCCTCCAAGCGAGATGAGGCCCGATTCCCCTGCACTGCATGCAGAGCAATTCCGTGAGCCCCCTGAAACATGTCAGGAGCCTCGACTTGCTTGATGGATGTCGAGACAGTCCGCAAAAACACACTGTCACAAGTAGAGAGGGACCCTGAGGTCACACCAGCATCGCGAGGAGCTCCATGGGCCCCAAATCAACTCGAGATGAGGCCCGCTTCCCCTGCATTGACTCCAGAGCCATCCCCCGTTCCCATCAAACACGACCTGAGGCTTGACTCCCTTTAGGCAACTCCAGAGGTTCCCGAGAACAAACGGCCAAGTCTAGAGGAGTACCAAGTTCAGCAGAGCAACTCGAGGACTGCTCCGTGTACCCCAAATTGCCTCGAGATGAGAGCTGATTCCCTGGCTTAGACTCAAGACGTAGGCCACCTTTCCACAAGCCCCTCAAGAGGAGGCTTCTCTCAGCAATAGGTATGAGGGAGGGACCCTGAGATTGCTGCCTCAATGGGCATATACACCGAGAAGCCCTGACTCGAAAGGAGGCCGGGTTTCCTTGCAGTGGCTTGAATACAGTCTAGTCTTTCATCTCACAAGGTGAAGGGATGTCTGCACCACCTGTGGAGTCCCTAGAGAAAGCCCTAGGTCCCCGACTTCTTTCGACGGAATGCCTCACATGCCTCTGACACCTCGAGAGGCACGCAGAGCTCACTGCTTCAAAATTTGACGGAGCCTGACTCCTCTTGAACATTGACAGGAATCCCAGTATCCCTGTGGCTACTGGAAAGGGACCCTGGGTCTCCGACTCACCTCGAGAAGCGTTCCTTTTGCCCTGCCAAGCCTCGAAGAGACTCCTGAGGTGTCCCTCGTAACTCGACAGGAGTCCTGACTTCGTTGAACAAACACGAGGGTTGAAGGGCCATCCCCGCCGTAAGTCGAGAATGTACCCCAGGTCCCCGCCGCAACTCGAGAAAAACCATGAGACTTCCCCCCCAAGCGAGATGAGGCCCGATTCCCCTGCACTGCATGCAGAGCAATTCCGTGAGCCCCCTGAAACATGTCAGGAGCCTCGACTTGCTTGATGGATGTCGAGACAGTCCGCAAAAACACTGTCACAAGTAGAGAGGGACCCTGAGGTCACACCAGCATCGCGAAGGAGCTCCATGGGCCCCAAATCAACTCGAGATGAGGCCCGCTTCCCCTGCATTGACTCCAGAGCCATCCCCCGTTCCCCATCAAACACGACCTGAGGCTTGACTCCCTTTAGGCAACTCCAGAGGTTCCCCGAGAACAACGGGCCAAGTCTAGAGGAGTACCAAGTTCAGCAGAGCAACTCGAGGACTGCTCCGTGTACCCCAAATTGCCTCGAGATGAGAGCTGATTCCCTGGCTTAGACTCAAGACGTAGGCCACCTTTCCACAAGCCCCTCAAGAGGAGGCTTCTCTCAGCAATAGGTATGAGGGAGGGACCCTGAGATTGCTGCCTCAATGGGCATATACACCGAGAAGCCCTGACTCGAAAGGAGGCCGGGTTTCCTTGCAGTGGCTTGAATACAGTCTAGTCTTTCATCTCACAAGGTGAAGGGATGTCTGCACCACCTGTGGAGTCCCTAGAGAAAGCCCTAGGTCCCCGACTCCTTTCGACGGAATGCCTCACATGCCTCTGACACCTCGAGAGGCACGCAGAGCTCACTGCTTCAAAATTTGACGGAGCCTGACTCCTCTTGAACATTGACAGGAATCCCAGTATCCCTGTGGCTACTGGAAAGGGACCCTGGGTCTCCCCCGACTCACCTCGAGAAGCGTCCCTTTTGCCCTGCCAAGCCTCGAAGAGACTCCTGAGGTGTCCCTCGTAACTCGACAGGAGTCCTGACTTCGTTGAACAAACACGAGGGTTTGAAGGGCCATCCCCGCCGTAAGTCGAGAATGTACCCCAGGTCCCCGCCGCCGCAACTCGAGAAAAACCATGAGACTTCCCCCTCCAAGCGAGATGAGGCCCGATTCCCCTGCACTGCATGCAGAGCAATCCGTGAGCCCCCTGAAACATGTCAGGAGCCTCGACTTGCTTGATGGATGTCGAGACAGTCCGCAAAAACACTGTCACAAGTAGAGAGGGACCCTGAGGTCACACCAGCATCGCGAAGGAGCTCCATGGGCCCCAAATCAACTCGAGATGAGGCCCGCTTCCCCTGCATTGACTCCAGAGCCATCCCCCGTTCCCCATCAAACACGACCTGAGGCTTGACTCCCTTTAGGCAACTCCAGAGGTTCCCCGAGAACAACGGGCCAAGTCTAGAGGAAGTACCAAGTTCAGCAGAGCAACTCGAGGACTGCTCCGTGTACCCCAAATTGCCTCGAGATGAGAGCTGATTCCCTGGCTTAGACTCAAGACGTAGGCCACCTTTCCACAAGCCCCTCAAGAGGAGGCTTCTCTCAGCAATAGGTATGAGGGAGTCTAGTCTTTCATCTCAACAAGCTGAAGGGATGTCTGCACCACCTGTGGAGTCCCCTAGAGAAAGCCCTAGGTCCCCGACTCCTTTCGACGGAATGCCCTCACATGCCTCTGACACCTCGAGAGGCACGCAGAGCTCACTGCTTCAAAATTTGACGGAGCCTGACTCCTCTTGAACATTGACAGGAATCCCAGTATCCCTGTGGCTACTGGGGAAAGGACCCCTGGGGGTCTCCCGACTCACCTCGAGAAGAAAGCGTTCCTTTTGCCCTGCCAAGCCTCGAAGAGACTCCTGAGGTGTCCCTCGTAACTCGACAGGAGTCCTGACTTCGTTGAACCAACACGAGGGTTGAAGGGCCATCCCCGCCGTAAGTCGAGAATGTACCCAGGTCCCCGCCGCAACTCGAGAAAAACCAGAGACCTTTTCCCCCTCCAAGCGAGATGAGGCCCGATCCCCTGCACTGCATGCAGAGCAATTTCGTGAGCCCCCTGAAACATGTCAGGAGCCTCGACTTGCTTGATGGATGTCGAGACAGTCCGCAAAAACACTGTCACAAGTAGAGAGGGACCCTGAGGTCACACCAGCATCGCGAAGGAGCTCCATGGGCCCCAAATCAACTCGAGATGAATGCCCGCTTCCCCTGCAGTTGACTCCATGAGCCATCCCCCTTCCCCATCAAACACGACCTGAGCTTGACTCCCTTTAGGCAACTCCAGAGGTTCCCGAGAACAACGGGCCAAGTCCTAGAAGAGTACCAAGTTTCAGCAGAGCAACTCGAGGACTGCTCCGTGTACCCCAAATTGCCTCGAGATGAGAGCTGACCATCCTCTTCTTAGACTCAAGACTAGGCCACCTTTCCACAAGCCCTCAAGAGGTAGGCTTCTCTCAGCAATAGGTATGAGGGAGGGACCCTGATATTGCTGCCTCAATGGGCATATACACACCGAGAAGCCCTGACTCGAAAGGAGGCCGGCTTTCCTTGCAGTGGCTTGAATACAGTCTAGTCTTTCATCTCACAAGCCTGTAAGGGATGTCTGCACCACCTGAGGAGTCCCTAGAGAAAGCCCTAGGCCCCCGACTCCTTTCGACGGAATGCCTCACATGCCTCAGACACCTCGAGAGGCACGCAGAGCTCACTGCTTCAAAATTTGACGGAAGCCTGACTCCTCTTGAACATTGACAGGAATTCCCAGTATCCCTGTGGCTACTGGAAAGGGACCCTGGGTCTCCCATACTCACCTTCGAGAAGCGTTCCTTTTGCCCTGCCAAGCCTCGAAGAGACTCCTGAGGTGTCCCTCGTAACTCGACAGGAGTCCTGACTTCGTTGAACCAACACGAGGGTTGAAGGGCCAATCCCCGCCGTAAGTCGAGGGAGAATGTTACCCCAGGTCCCCGCTCCCGCAACTCGAGAAAAACCATGAACTTCCCCCTCCAAGCGAGATGAGGCCGATTTCCCCGTGCACTGCATGCAGAGCAATTCCGTGAGCCCCCTGAAACATGTCAGGAGAGCCTCGACTTGCTTGATGGATGTCGAGACAGTCCGCAAAAACACTGTCACAAGTAGAGAGGGACCTCTGAGGTCACACCAGTCATCGCGAAGGAGCCTCCATGGGCCCCAAAAATCAACTCGAGATGAGGCCCCCGCTTCCCCTGCATTGACTCCAGAGCCTCCCCCGTTCCCCATCAAACACGACCTTACTTTGCACTCCCTTTTAGGACAACTCCAGAGGTTCCCCGAGAACAACGGGCCAAGTCTAGAGGAGTACCAAGTTCATCAGAGCAACTCGAGGACTGCTCCGTGTTACCCCAACCCCAAATTGCCTCGAGATGAGAGCTGATTCCCTGGCCTTAGACTCAAGACGTAGGCCACCTTTTTCCACAAGCCCCTCAAGAGGAGGCTTCTCTCAGCAATAGGTATGAGGAGGGACCCAGAGCGATTGCTGCCTCAATGGGCATATACACCGAGAAGCCCTGACTCGAAAAGGAAGGCCGGCTTTCCCTGCAGTGGCTTGAACATTCAGTCTAGTCTTTCATCTCACAAGACTGAAGGGATGTTCTGCACCACCTGTGGAGTCCCTAGAGAAATGCCCTAGGCCCCCGACTCCTTTCGACGGAATGCCTCACATGCCTCTGACACCTCCGAGAGGCACGCAGAGCTCACTGCTTCAAAATTTGACAGGTGGAGCCTGACTCCTCTTGAACATTGACAGTAATCCCAGTATCCCTGTGCTACTGGAAAGGGACCCTGGGTCTCCCGACTCACCTCGAGAAGCGTTCCTTTTGCCCTGCCAAGCCTCGAAGAGACTCCTGAGGTGTCCCTCGTAACTCGACAGGAGTCCTGACTTCGTTGAACCAACACGAGGGTTGAAGGCCATCCCCGCCGTAAGTCGAGAATGTACCCCAGGTCCCCGCCGCAACTCGAGAAAAAAACATGAGACTTCCCCCTCCAAGCGAGATGAGGCCGATTCCCCTGCACTGCATGCAGAGCAATTCCGTGAGCCCCCTGAAACATGTCAGGAGCCTCGATGAGGCCCGCTTCCCCTGCATTGATTCCAGAGCCATCCCCCGTTCCCCATCAAACACGACCTGAGGCTTGACTCCCTTTAGGCAACTCCAGAGGTTCCCCGAGAACAACGGGCCAAGTCTAGAGGAGTACCAAGTTCAGCAGAGCAACTCGAGGACTGCTCCGTGTACCCCAAATTGCCTCGAGATGAGAGCTGATTCCCTGGCTTAGACTCAAGACGTAGGCCAACTTTCCACAAGCCCCTCAAGAGGAGGCTTCTCTCAGCAATAGGTATGAGGGAGGGACCCTGAGATTGCTGCCTCAATGGGCATATACACCGAGAAGCCCTGACTCGAAAGGAGGCCGGGTTTCCTTGCAGTGGCTTGAATACAGTCTAGTCTTTCATCTCACAAGGTGAAGGGATATCTGCACCACCTGTGGAGTCCCTAGAGAAAGCCCTAGGACCCCGACTCCTTTCGACGGAATGCCTCACATACCTCTGAACACCTTGAGAGGCACACAGAGCTCACTGCTTCAAAATTTGACGTCGCCTGACTCCTCTTGAACATTGACAGGAATCCCAGTATGCCTGTGGCTACTGGAAAGGGCCCTGGGTCTCCCGACTCACCTCGAGAAGCGTCCCTTTTCTGCCCTGCCAAGCCTCGAAGAGACTCCTGAGGTGTCCCTCGTAACTCGACAGGAGTCCTGACTTCGTTGAACAAACACGAGGTTTGAAGGGCCATCCCCGCCGTAAACTCGAGAATGTACCCCAGGTCCCCCTGCTGCAACTCGAGAAAAACCATGAGACTTCCCCCTCCACGCGAGATGATGCCCGATTCCCCTGCACTGCATGCAGAGCAATTCCTTGAGCCCCCTGAAACATGTCAGGAGCCTCGAC
>JAJLRB010002639.1:0-13865 GCA_020976825.1 Odocoileus hemionus | reverse complement strand
AAGCGATGACTAAAAAAATACTGCAAGATAGAACAATGAGTGAAAGCATTAAATTTTGAATTCTTCTCAGTTTTTGAACATCCTGATCATCTAGCATAAAGAATACAAAGCACACCATGGAAAAATATATTTATAATGGAAATACAATGAGATTTTTGTTCTGTTGTTCAGTCGCTGCTACAATACTCCGACTCATTTTTGCTATCCCATGGAAACTACAGCACTACCAGGCTTCCTTTTGTCCTTCAAACACGCCTCCCCCCCTCCCCAGAATCTGCTCAAGTTTCCATGTCCCAGGTTACATGGTCTGAGGTCGGTGAATCATTTGGCCCAATCCAACCATCAACTCATTCCCCCCCCCTTCCCCCTTCTCTTTCAGCCTCTTCTCCTCCTGCCCTTAATCTTTTCTCCATTGTCAGGGTTCTTTTTCCAAAGAGTAGCGACCCTTTCACCATCAGATGGGCCAAAGTATTGGAGCTTCAGCTTCAGCAATTAAGACCTTCTAGGAAACAATTCAGCAAGATTCACTTTCCGATTTAGGATTGACTGGTTTTGAGATTTTATTTACAGGAAAGCATGATAAACAAAAAAAGTCAATTAGAACAAGAACTGCTAAATCCAGTATCAGCACCATGAAGGAGAAAAAAAAGTAAGTACCAAATTACATTGATCGACACCAAGCTATAATTTAATTACATTAACAACCTCTGGCCTTTCTGTTCTCCATGCGCCAGGGAATAAAAAGAAAGTGTAGTATTGGTTATGTGGTCTCAAAGCAGTATTGTTCTGATTAGGTCAGCAATCAACATGATTTAGGTGGAAACTTGAAACCAGACAGATTGCATATTACTCCCACTTCAACAAAGTATTGAATTTCATTAAGCTAAACTTAGTTCCACCAAACAGAAAATGCTATATTTTGTAAAAATAACCTTTGGTATCCACACAGCCTTTCTCCCCTCTGTATCCTGTATGTTAGTGGGTCCAGATTTTCATCTTAGAAGGCGTTTTATCAGTCATCATGGATTACCCGTGAGTCCAATATGATGCTCATTTAACTTGATTACATTGTATGAAAGATTCTATTTTTTTCCACAATAAGGTCATTTTCCACAGGGTACCAGAGTTTAAGTGACTTGGACACACATTATATATATTTTTAGGGATCCAGCCATCAGAGCCTGCAATAGACACCCACCCTTACCTTTCATTTACTTCGACAAAGCATCCCAGTATCCTTCCTGTTTAAGTATAATTCCTCTCAAATGTGGCCTGTTTCTTTCTTCTTAGATGAACCTTGTTCCCAAGTAAGCATTTTCCCTCTCATGTGTTTTGTAATTTCATCTCTTTTCCCTGGCAGTTTCTTTCATCTCATCAAATATAACATATTTAAGTCATGTTCACCCTAAAAGAAACTATAAATCCTACCTACCTCAATCCTATATTTCTTGTACCCTACCTCTTCTGCTTTTTTTCCTTATAGCCCTGAACATGTTGTCTTATATTGTCTCTTATATTTATATTTACTATGTTGTTCCTCTTCAGTTTTCCTCTCTTCAACTCAACTAGAAAGTCTGGCTTCCTGCCCCACTGAGACTGCTCACTTTGGTCAACGATTTTTAATGCTCTATTTTGATATTAAATCAATGGACAGATCTTAAATCTTTCTAATTATAAAAACTCAGTGGTGCCACTCATTTTTGGATTTTTTTTCAAGCACTCTTAACTCTTATTCTTTCTTCAAACCAGATCCTGCAAATCAAATCCCTTGAGATTTCCCCGCTGGTATTTCACTTTCCATATGTTTCCCTCTCTCTATGAATGCTTAGTTTTTTTTTTTGGAAGACTTTTTCTTCCTCTACATTACTTTATAATATCGTGATGATCCTCCTAGATTAATTTATCTTTCTTCTCTCACTTTATAGTCTTCTTTCTTGGTTAGTCCTCACTCCTTGCATGTCTTCACGACATCAACTGTATGGAATACGTCCCCTCACCAAAATGTAATGTCTTCAGCCCATATTTCCTTTTCTGAAACTCTAATCATATATAGTGGTGGGCGATCTGTCCTGTTACACATCACTGGGTTTGAATAACTCATAGGCATCTTCAGATACAACAAGTTAAAATTACTCCTACATTTTCTTTCTTAGTGAGTGGCACTACTACCTAAGTCCAGTTACCATAGTGAGAAAGCCTTAAAGGTCATAGTATTCCATTTTTTCTCCTCCACCCCTCACCACCCCGAAACCAGATTTGTGTGTTTGTAAATATATATATATATATATTATAATTTTTTATTTTTTCCATTTGAAAGACCCTGATTTTCTGAGGAACTACTGAAGACCAAAAGGAGAAGGAAAGCAGCAGTAGGATGAGAGGCTTAGGTAGACAGCATCGCACTGACACAATGAAGACAGAAATCTGAGCAAACTCCAGGACAGTGAAGGACAGGGAGCCTGGTGTGCAGCAAAGTCCATGGGGTCTCCAGAGAATTAGAACATGACTTAGTGACTGGCAACAATCACCTCCACCACACCAGTTTCGTATATATTATGTTCCTCTTTGTAATTCTTCCAAAGAAGTCCTCTTTTTTCTCCAACATCACTTTAGAGCTAGAATTTAGGTTAGGCCCCATGGATTTCCTTCCCTAGAATTCATTAATTGTTACATTTGCGGACCCAGTACCCAAACCACTTTTCCATATTGTATGCCACAGACTATGATTTATTCTCAAAATGCCAAAAAATAATGTCTCCATTTAAAGTAAATAATTTTTGAGCTTCCTCCACAGCCTACATAATCAAGTAACACAACTCCTACAATGTCTATTCTTTACTAATCTATTTCTCAGTATTTCATCCCTGTGAAATTCATTCAACTATCAGTTCAGTCACTTAGTCATTTCCAACTGCTTGTGACCCCACAAACTGCAGCACACCAGGCCTCCCTGTCCATCACCAACTCCCAGAGTTTACTCAGACTCATGTCCACTGAGGCGTGGGGGTTCAGGTGCCATCAGGCCATCTCGCTCCTCTGTGCGTTCCGTTCCTACAGCTCTCTCTACTACAATCTTTCCAACAGAGCATCAGGGTCTTTTCAAATGAGTCAGTTCTTAGCATCAGTCATTGGCCAAAGTACTGCAGTTTCAGCTTCAGCATCAGTCCTTCCAGTGAATATTCAGGACTGATTTCCTTTAGTATGAACTGGTGTGATTTCTTGCTGTCTAAGGGGCTCTCAAGAATCTCCTCCAAATGCACCCACGTTCAAATAGCACATCATCTCTTCCAGTGCTCAGCTTTCTTTATAGTCCAACTCTGCACATCCATACATGACATACTGAAAAACCAGCCTTTGATAGATGGACCTTTGATGGCAAGTAATGTCTCTGCTTTTTAGTATGCTGGATCTAGGTTGGTCTTGGGACTTTTTCTCCAAGGAGCAACGAGAATCTTTTAATTTCATGGCTGCAAGGGTCAACATCTGCAGTGATTTTGGAGCCTCAAAAATAATCTGTCACTGTTTCCACTGTTTCCCCATCTATTTGCCATTGAAGTGATGGGACCCAGGATGCCATTATCTTAGATTTTCTGAATTGTTGAGCTTTTAAGCCACAACTTTTTCACTCTCCTCTTTCACTTTCATCAAGAGGCTTCTTTAGTTTCTTCTTTGCTTGGTCTGCATAAGGGCTGGTGTCATCTGCATATCTGAGGGTATTTGATATTTCTCCCCAGCAATCTTGATTCCAGCTTGTGCTTCAAATCCATTCCAGCATTTCACTCATGATGTACTCTGCATATAAAGTTAAATACAGCAGGATGACAATATAGCCTTGCGTGTACTTCTCTTTTCCCGATTTGGAACCATTCTACTGTGTTGTTCCCCATGTCCAGTTCTAACTCGATGTTTGAGCTTCTTGACCTGCATACAGATTTCTCAGGAGGTAAAAATTCCTCAGTCAGGTGGTCTGTGTAATTTCCATCTCTTTAATCCAATTTTCCTCTGAGTTTCCTCTACTTTTCTAAATCCAGGTTTGAACAATGAGCTCTTATTCTTCATGTACTATTGAAGCCTGACTTCTGGAGAATTTTAATATTACTACTAGCATGTGAGATGAGTGAAATGTGTACTAGTCTGAACATCCTTTGACATTGTGCCTTTCCTTTGCGTATTTGGTGAATGAATAACTGACCTTTCCCATGTCCTGTGGCCACTGCTGCAGAGTTTTCACAAAATTTGCTGGCATGTTTGTGCAGCACTTTTCACAGCATCGCAGCTTTTCTAGATTTGAAATAGCTCATCTGTATCTCCATCACCATCCACTCAGGTTGTTCAATGTGCGATATGCGTCTTCATTTTTTTTTTCTATTCTTTTAGTTTCCATTTATTTTTATAGTTGGAGCTATTAACTTTACAGCATTCGCAAGTGGTTTCTTTGTCATATATATAGAAATGAAGATTAGCCATGGATTTACATGTATTCCCCATCCCCGGTTCCCCCCTCCCAACTCCCTCCTCCACCCATCCCCTCCCCCCACCCGATCCCTCTGGTCTTCACCAGTGCCACCAGGCCGGCAACACTTGTCTCATGTACCCAACCTGGGCGGTTATCTGTTTCAATTTCACCCCTATATAATATTACATGTTCTCAATGCTGTTTCTCTTGAAATACCCCACCCGTCGCCTTCATCCAGGAGTCCACCAATCTTGTATCTACTACATCTGAGTCCTCTTTCTCTTTTTTATTTTCTCGTCTTTTTTGCATACCTAGGGTTAATCGTCCCCATCTTTCTAAATTCCATATAGAAGTGATTGTTATACTGTAATCTGTAGCCTTTATCCTTCTGGCTTACCATCTGCTACTGTAAAATTGAGCTCCCCAGTTTCATCCACTCAATAGAATCTGATTCAAAATGAACTTCTCTTTTTAACAGGCCTTCGAGTAATATTACAACATGGTGTATAATTACCACACACAGCTTCCCTCATCCATTCGTCTGCTGATGGGCAACTAAGGTGGCTTCCATGTCCTTGGCTAATATATAAAACAGTAGCTGCGATGACACATTGGGCGTGCACACTCGTCGTCTCCTTTGTCAGATCAGGTTTTCCCTCCTCGGTGTGGTATTACCCAGAAGTGTGGGATTGCTGGCTCGTCATAAGGCATGTTACTCAATTCCTAGCTTTGATTTAACCGAAATGCTCCCACACAATAGTTTTCCATAAGTGGCTGTACTAGCCTTGCATTCCCCACCAACAGTGTAAGAGGTTCCCTTTTCTCCATCACCCTTCTTCCCAGAATTTTGATTGTTTGCTAGACTTTCTGGATCAGCAGCCATCCTGACTGCCGCATGTAACTGGTCAGCCTCGAGATCAGTGGTTAGTTTGAATATGTTCATATGTGCTTCTGAATAAAATGAGTGATAGTGCGAAGCATCTTTCTCAACTGTCAGTCTTGTGTGCCATCTGTATGTCTTAACACTCCGTGGAAAAGAAAACTCTCATGCTGCTGTTGCGATTCCTAATTGGTGGGCCCTCTCTTCTTTAGAGTTGGCTCCAAATAACTTTTACGCTTTTGCTGGAAAGTTAGTTATGACTGGAGCGAGTACGCTTTGGTATCAATTTTTTAGATTTAACATCACTTTGTCTCTGATAGTCTTGCATTCTGACATCATCATGTTCTCGCTCCCAATACATCTCAAGGAGCTGCTCCTTTTCACCTAATGCTCATAAGTCTTCCTCCTCTTGTTCGTGCCGATCAAGCCATAAACATTTCTATACATAAAGTCCCATTTGTATTTATTATTGCATTTAATTTTTCCTGTAACATCTCATGGGACGCTGGCGGTCCAATAGAGGATACGTGCCATGATGCATGATATATTGTCAACGGTGAGCAGTAGTTTTTGCCATATGTATCATGCCTGTAGAGTGAGTCTTATAGAATCAGCGTAGGTACTTAACCAACATCTTAGAATCGCTTTAAGTCCATGTTTGAGTTACTTAATTTTAGAAGAAAGGTATTACACGCCACCGTCTGTTCTAATTTTACATATTCATATGTTCTATATAGTGGTTGACCAGTTTTTCTCCTTTCCGACCCCCAGCCACCACTTTGTTAAAGAGGTCTATCTTGTTATTTTATTTCCATTGTTATATCCTTGCCTCCTTCTTGGTCGTCAAGCATAAGGTGACCATAGATTCGTGTGCACTTAACTCCTCTGATCTCAGGCTTTCCTAGTTTGTCTTCCCATTGATCTATATTTGCCTGTCTTAGTGTCCAGTACCATACTGTCTTCTGATGACTGTGTCTTGTAGTAGAGTCTGGTCCAGGCAGATTGATTTCCTTCCTCTTCCAGTTTTCCATTCTTTCCTTTCTTCTTTCTCAGGATTACTTTGGCATTCGAGGTTTTTTGTTATTTCCATATACAAATGATTGTGAAAATTAATTGATCTAGTTTCTGTGAAAAATACTGTTGGAGTATTTTGAATATATAGTGAGTTGCATTGGAAATCTATAGATAACTTTATATATTTTTAGGGATATTACACAGAACAAACCACCAAAAAAACCCACCAAATAGTGGACAATATTGATTCTAGTCTGTTCATTTTTCCAATCCATGCAAACATGGTAAATTTCTTTTCTCCCATCAGCTTGTGCCCTCGTGTCCTCTTGATATCAATCCTCATTGATTTTCTAGTTTTCCTATGTAAAGGTCTTTTGTTTTCTTCTCTTTGGGTATGATATACTCCTAAGTATTATAATCATTTTGTGTTGCATATGGTGAATGGTATTGTTTCCTTAATTTCTCTTTCTGTTTTCTCATTGTTAGTGTATAGGAATGCAAGAGATTTCTGTGTGTTAATTTTATATCCTGCAACTTTACTGTATTCATTGATTAGCTCTAGTAATTTTCTGGTAGAGAGTCTTTTAGGGTTTTCTATGAGAGGATCATGTCATCTGCAAACAGAGAGAGTTTCACTTCTTCTTTTCCTATCTGGATTCCTTTTACTTCTTTTTCTGCCCTGATTGCTGTGGCCAACACTTCCAAAACTATGTTGAATATAGTAGGGTGAGAGTGGGCACCCTTGTCTTGTTCCTGATTTCAGGGGAAATGCTTTCAATTTTTCACCATTGAGGGTGATGCTTGCTGTGGGTTTGTCATATATAGCTTTTATTATGTTGAGGTATGTTCCTTCTATTCCTGCTTTCTGGAGAGTTTTAATCATAAATGGATGTTGAATTTTGTCAAAGGCTTTTTCTGCATCTATTGAGATAATCATATGGTTTTTATCACTTTTAATTTGTTAATGTGTGTAAATACTTGATTTGATTTGCGATATAAAAAGAAATCCATGCATTCCTGGATAAAGCCCACTTGGTCATGATGAATGATTTTTTTTAAATATGTTTGTTGGATACTTCTGTTTGCTAGAAATTGTTAAGATTTTTTGCATCTATTTCATCAGTGATATTGGCCTGTAGTTATCTTTTTTATGTGGCATCTTCTTTGTCTGGTTTTGGAATTAGGGTGAAGGGTGTCCTCATAGAATGAGTTTGGAAGTTTACCTTCTTCTGCAATTTTCTGGAAGAGTTTGAGTAAGATAGGTGTTAGCCTCTTCAAAAATTTTTGGTAGAATTCAGCTGTGAAGCCATCTGGTCCTGGATTTGTTTTGCTGGAAGGATTTCCTGATTACAGTTTCGATTTCCTTGCTTGTGATCGTGTTTGTTAAGATCTTCTATTGTCTTTTCTTCCTGGGTTCAGTTTTGGAAAGTTATACGATCTCTAAAAGAACTTGTCCATTTCTTCCAAGTTGTCATTTTATTGGCATAAGCTGCTGGTAGTAGTCTCTTATATCTTTTCTTTTATTGCAGTGTTGTCTGTTGTGATCTCTCCATTTTCCCATTTCTAATTTTGTTAATTTGGTTCCTCTCCCCTTAGTCCTTTGTTTTCTTAATGAGTCTTGCTAATGTTTGTCAATTTTTGTTTATTTTTTCAAAAAACCCAGCTTTTAAAGCTTTGTTAATTTTTGCTATGAATCTCTTTAGTTCTTTTGCATTTATTTCAGCCCTAAATTTATAAGATTTCTTTCTCAACTAACCCTGGGGTTCTTCATATATCTTCCTCCCTATTTTGGCATTAGGTGTAGAGTTAGGTTAGTTATTTACTGTTTTCTTGCGTTTCATGAGGTAGGCCTTTTATGCTTAATAAATCTTCCTTCCCCTTAGCACTGCATGTTAACTCAGTGTCCAATAGGATTTGGTTGTTGTGTTTTTCAATTTTCACTCATATCTATCATATTTTTGATTTCTTGTATGATTTCGTCTATGTTTATGTTGGTTATTCAAATCGTTGTTGTTTTATGAGCCTCCAAATGTATTGAAATTTTTAATAACTTTGGTGCCGGTAATGTAAGATCTAGATCTTACTGCCCTGTGTTTCAGAGAAGATGTCGGAATGATTCCAAGTCTTTTTGAAGTTAACCAATGAACCTACATTTATTGCCCAGGATGTTTTCTGTTTCTGGATAAGGTTGCCGTGTGTCACTTGAGAAAAAGGTGAAGTTGATTGTTTTGGGTTGAAACGTCCTATAGATGTCAATTAGGTCTAGCTGGTTCCATTGTGTCCTTTAAAGTTTGTGTTTCCTTGTTTCATTTTCGGTTTACTGTTTAGTTGATTGCTATCCATAGTTGTGAGTGGGTGTATTAAAGTCTCCTTACTATTATTGTGTTACTGATTAATTTCCTCTTTCATACTCGTTAGCATTCTTTTTCCTTACATATTGCAGTGTCTCCTATGTTGGGTGCATATATATTTATTTAAATGTTATATCTTCTTCTTGGATTGATCCTTTGATCATTATGTAGTGTCCATCTTTGTCTCTTTCACAGACTTAATTTTATAGTCAAGTCTTATTTATATCTGATATGAGTATTGCACTCCTGCTTTCTTTTTTTGGTCTCTGTTTGCGTGGAATATTTTTTTTTCCAGCCCGGACTTCACTTTTAGTCTGTATGTCTCCCTTGTTTTGAGGTGGGTCTCTTGTAGACAGCATATATAGGGGTCTTGCTTTTGTATCCATTCAGCCAGCCTTTGTCTTTTGGTTGGGGCCATCAACCCATTTTACATTTAAGGTAATTATGAATAGTATGGTCCCATTTTGCCATTTATTTTGTTGTTTGGGGTTTCACGTTTATACCACCTTTCTTTTTCTGTGCAGGTTTCCTGTTCTAGAAAGATCCTTTAGTAATTTTCTGTTGTAAGAGCTGGTTTGTGGGTGCACTGGAATTCTCTCAGCTTTTGCTTGTTCTGTAAAGTCTTTTGAAATTGCTCCTTCATATCTGAATGAGATCCTTGCTGGGTAGAAGTAAATCTAGGTTTGTTAGGTTTTATTCTCTTATCATTACTTTAAGTATTTCCTGCCATTCCCGTTCTGGCCTGAAGGGTTTTTCTATTGATAGATTCAGCTGTTATCCTTATGGGAATCCCTTTGTGTGTTATGAGAGAGTGTTGTTTCTCCCCTTGCTGGCTTTTAATATTATGTTCTTTGTGTTTGATCCTTTGTTAATTTTGATGCAATATGTGTCTCTACGGGGTGGGTTTTTACCGCCTTGGGTTTATTCCTGTTTGGAGACTCTCTGGGTTTCTTGAGGACTTGGGATGGCTATTTCCCTTTTCCCCATTTTAGGGGCTAGAGTTTTCAAGCTATTATCTCCTCTTAGAGTATGCTTCTCATGGCCTTTCTTTTTTGTCTTCTTCTTCTGGTGGACTAACCGCTATGATTCGAATGTTGGGGCAGGGGGTGCTGTTTCACATTGTCCCAGAGGTCCCTGAGGTTGTCCTCATTTCTTTTGGGATTCTTTTTTCTTTTTTTTCCACATCCTTGCTTTACATTTATTTCCCACCATTTTATCTTCTTAACTTCACTTATCCTATCTTCTGTCTCTGTTTATTCTACTCATGGTTTTCCCTCCAGAGTGTTTTTTGATACTCATTTTATTTCATTATTAATTTTTAATTGGACACAGGAATTTTTTGTTATATTTCTTCTAGGTCCTTGTTTAAACATTTTCTTGCATCTTCTCAATCTTTGTCTCCGATGGCTATATTATTGTTGTAACTCCAATTTTGTTTTTCAAGATTTTTGGATCATTTTTATTAATCATTATTCTAAATTCTATTTTCAGGTATGATTCCCTATTCCTCCTCTTTACCCCCATGTTTGACTTGGTGGGCTTTTTTTCATGTTCCTTTTCAGCTGTTTGGGTATATTTTCTCTGCTACCACTTCTAGTCATCTTGTTAGATTTGCTAGTGTCTGGGAGGTGGCTTGGTCTGTAATTCTTGTGGTCCTTGAGAGTTCCTTTTTATTGTGGAGGTTTTCAACCCACTCACCCACAGGTGGGTGGGTTGGACGATTGGTTTGTCCAAGGTTTTCCTTCGTTGTAGGAAGCTTGCAATTGTAGTGTTACTAGGTATGCGATGGGAATTGATTTTCTTTCTCTCTGGAGTGCAATGGATTGTGTACCAAGTAATGAGTTTTGCGATGGGGTCTATGCTGTTAGTTGTTGACTTTGGTGACAGCCACTGTAATAGTTGACACTCAGTAGAGATCTATGTTCCTGCGTTGCTAAAGAGAAAGTTGCTTTGTAGTTTGATCTTGTACTGGAGGACTTATTTGGCTCTTGGGGTGGTAGGTTTGTTTTGAGTGGTTAGGTATGGAAGCTTTTTGGATGGTCCCTCGTATAATCCTTAATAATGTTTTTCGTGTAGTCAGAGAGTTTGTCTGGTTTTCTCAGAGATTGTTGGAGGGCATTAAGTCCCCTCCTGCCCATTCTGGATTTCAGTTTTTAATTCTTCCGTAATAGTACCGCATGACTTCTCCCAACGATTAGCAGCAACTGAAAACAATAGAAAAACTTCTATGTTTTAAATGGTGATAATAATAGAATACTCACCCACTGTGAGATACAACCAGAGAGGTTTTTCAGCAAGCCAGTTTACCATGATGGAAATAGGAGAGGGAGTGAAGAAGATAGAGGTGAAGCAGGAGAGAAAAGCGACGACGTCAAGAGGAGAGAGAGACCGAACTACGCCGGTCTATCTGTTTCCCCAAAGACAAATTTGTGTTCTCACTGTATACCCCAGACACCCCCAAAGATTGTCACTTTACAAATTGGAATAGGGAAAGTAAAAAGGGGAAAGGAGGAAATTAGAAAGTGCTCTCTGTAGGTTAGAAAACAGAGAGGGTCAAAGGAAGGTTGTGAAAGAGATCCAACCATATCTACCACTGAAATAGAAAAGGGAAATGAAATATTGTGATTCTTAAACTGTCCCCAAAAATTTAATTATAGACACTCCGTGAAAGAACAAAGATTTAAAAATCTAGTGTAGAGGTTAACGCTTCTAGAAAAAATAACAATATATGTAAAGACCAAAAGACAAAAACACAGAACAAAAAAAATTTAGAAAATATATATGAAGAAGTTTCGGTTTTTTAAAAAATAGGGCTTTCTCTTCTCGTCTCCTCTTTTTTTTTTTTATTTGTTGCAAAGGTTATAGTGTAAGAGTGAAAATGAAAATTAAGGAATAATAAGAGGGTGTATATAGAGGACACTTTAACAGGAAAATGCAGGAGAGAAAAAACAAGAAAAAAAAAAAGAAAAAAAAAAAAAAAATAATTTTCTTCTTTCCTAATTAAAAAAAAATCGTAAAAATATTATGAAAATGAAAGTTGAGGAATAATGGGGGAGTAATAGGGAATTTTAAAAGAAAATAAAAGAGAAAAAGTAATAAATAAAATAAAAAAGAAAAAAAAAATTTTTTTTTTTTAATTAAAAAATTAATATATCATCTCTCTCTCAGTAATTTCTTCTCGTGGAGGGGTATGTGTGCGGTCATGTGGGTTCAGTTCAATTTCATTTAGCCGTCTTTTCCCATTGTTTTCCAGCTTGGGGGTGTACTACGTTCTCGAATATCTCGAGGCCCCTATCCCCCCGGAGTAGTCGCCTTGATAAACTCCAGCAACCGGTTGATATACCCACAGTAATCCGCCCACTCCTGTTACCATACAGAAGCGGATCCCTTATGTAAGTATGATAATGTCAAATCAGATTTTTTCCCCCTTCAATGACTCATCGGTAATGCATCACTTTCCACCCTGACACATGCTCGGCGGAAGGTGGATCTCACTTGAACTTTAGGTTCGCTAGTTTCAAAAGGTTTAAGTATCTTGTCCAGCTACGGGAGGGGGCGTGTGGGGGGCGCAGCAGACAGATTACCGCGCTGTGTGGAAAGCACTGCACGTTGTGCCAGCCACACTGGGTTTGCCTCCCGCTCTACGGGGTGACAAGTGCTTTTCCTCGCCGTCTACTCTGCTCAGCTCTATTGGAGCGGCTGCTCTATATGGAGCGGGTTTGTGTTGGTCGGGCCCTGCATTGAGAGTGCGGTTTCCTCCTGTTTACACAGTTTTTTCGGGTACTCACAAAAAGCGCGGATTCGGTTGCGCCTGCGTTTATGTGCCTACCCCGGCCTGAGCGGTTCAGCAGCCAGACCAAGAGGCTTGGGTGCACTGTCCCCGGGTGCGGTGCGCCTTTTCCCTCCGCGTCGAGACGGGCCCAGGCAGCCAGAATCTGGGCACCACTCTCCTACCCTCGGGGTGCAGGCGTGCCTTTCCTATCACTTGGCGAGCGGAGCTCATGGCAGCCAGAGGCTTGGGCGCAAACCCCTCCCCCCCTACCTCTCCCCGGGTGCGGCGCGCTTGTTTCCCTCCGCAACCCTAACGGCCCCAGCAGCGCGCCGCACACTGCTCGGGTCTCCAGGTCAAGTTCTTTAGGATATTGGAACGGGGGCCTGTTGCCGTGTGGAAAGAGCGACAGAGGAGATAGAGATCCACGGGACTGCGGTTTGCCCATTTTTCCCGGCTGCCCCTTGCCTCCTACCTCCAGAGGGGATGGGCCCGGCTTCTTCTCTGGAGTTTGCTCCGTCCCTTAATGGCCGCCCGCCCCATTCCTCTCCGTTCTGCCCCCCGATTGTTTGCTGGAAGGTACGGGCATATCTGGGGTACTTTTCTGCTGAGAGTTGCTTTTGCATGTAATCTGTGGGCTTGTTTAATTTTTTTTTTAATTTTTCTCCAGTTAGATTTGCTGAAAACTTTTCCCCTCCAGTCCCGCCAGTGGGTGGGTTTCCTGGTGATGGAAACTTCCTCTATTAAGGGACTCCCTTTCCCGGGAACAGGTCTCCATCCGTACTCTGTTTGACCTCCCTTATTATCTATTTAAGTTTTTGTCCTACCTCCCTTCGAAACGATGGCTGCATTTCCTGGGCGCCTGAATGTCCTCTGCAAGCGATCATAAGTTACGTTTTGCGTGAAATTTGCTCAAGCGTTCAAAAAAAGTTCTTTCGATGAATTTGTAGGGGAGAAAAGTGGTTCGCCCCTCGTCCTACTTCCTGACCTGCCCAATCACAATGGCACTCCGCCCTCTGTGATATATCTTAAAGCATCCACTTGACCTTTGCACATACAGAGCCCGGTGTCGGGCCTATAAAGTGTAGAGACAGACATCAATACACATCGTCGTTTATCTGGGTCACAAAGAATCTTTCTTTGTATTAGTTCCTTCTGTGATTGTCAGTTGCCACATCTTTCTTAAGAACTTCTGCTTTCTGTTATTTCAATACAATGTCTGCGTTTTGTTTCCTCCATCTTTGCACAATAATGCTCCCTTTGGGTATTTTCTCAGTTTCCTTAAAGAGACTCTCTAATCTCTTCTGCCATATATTGTTCTTTTTTCCTCTATTTTCTTTGCTATCTGTTCCTGAAGGAAAAAGGCTTTCTATCTCTTTTTTTTTTGGAAAACCC
>JAJLRB010002638.1:0-13870 GCA_020976825.1 Odocoileus hemionus | reverse complement strand
AACACTGCAATCAACCTGAATTAATGGGTCACACGCCACTTTTGGTTCAAGCCTCACAACCTTATGTTCGCCCACTATAGCCCACTATAAAGGTTGTCTTGGTGGCTCAGATGGTAAAGAATCTACCTGCAATGCTAGGAGACCTGGGTTTGATCCCTGTGTTGGGAAAATCCCCTGGAGAAGGAAAATGGCTATCCACTCCAGTATTCTTGCCTGGAGAATTTCCATGGAACTGAGGAGCTTGGCAGGGCTACAGTCCATGGGGTCTTACAAAGCGTCGGACATGACAGAGCGGATCTTACGACACTTTCTACTGTAATCTTTAAAGAGTAAACCGAATGTACTTAAAGAAATTGAACTATCCATAACATATTATTGCTAACAAAATACTACCCTCACTGAACTTCCTAAGTTCCGGAGTAACATTCATGATCACTGATCACACATCACATCAACATACGTTGAACTACGTTTGCAAGTTTGGGAAATACCAAAATGTGACAGGACTATAGAAAATGAACAACTATATTGCAAACATAATGCAAGGCTTGCCAAGTAAAACTTTCCAGATTTGTCAGAAGATGAGAAAAAAAAAAAAACAAAAATTATAAAAGCAAAGTTTACCCTGCAAAAGTGGGCAGTTAAAATGACGAAGGTATAAGCCCTAAACACCTCGCCCTCTCTCCCATGGGAGATTCTGTCTGGATTCTTTTTCCCACCGGAAATGGGTGTAACAATATGGTGCCCAACAGTGCGTTCTGTGATTTCCTAAGGGCCTGCTTGGTCCTTGGAGCTTGGAAGAGGGAACAGGTAACCCTCTGAGAAGGTTCTCAACTAACACCTCCCTTGGGTCAACCCTCCAGTCCAAGCATGGCTCCAAATCCGTCGACTTCTTTGCTCGTGATAAAACCAGCAATGCTCAAACACCAAGACTCAAAGCAACCACTTCTGGAGAAGCAAAAGTGTTAGGTGCTCGAAAGAGGAATGAACACAATAACCAAGTGGCCAAGCCCAACTATCGCTTCTTCTAGATAAATCAAGTACATGGTTACCTTGTACAGCCCCAGGTGATGGCATCTGAGTTACGGGCAACAAGTGGAAGACCCGCGTTCTTGCCTCTGTGATCAGCCATCCACCCTCCAGGCCTTCACGGTATATGCTTGAGACACATAGAAAACAGCACCATGACCCAATGGGTTGAATACAACAGTAACAAAGACAAGGAAAACAGCTCTCTGGGCAACAAACAGATTAGAAGTCAGCACAAAGGCTAAGAAATGCACAAACCACCTCCAGACTCACAGTAGTGTAACCGAGGAGCCTGGAAACTGTCCTGCTGATATCAAATGTTATACGGAGGAGTGGAAAAGCAACTTGGTCCCTTCTATGTGTTGCGTTTTTCCCAACCCTCATGAAATTATAATAGTCCACTCTAACTTCTCACATAGTTTAAATTTTCTCTCATCAGCTAGACCTACAAGGTTTATGGAGTGGGATTATAGCCAGAGCTCTAATATGCAGTGCATCCTATTTTTCCCAACCTGTTGGTAGTTTTCTATGGGACACAAATAGCGCTTATCTTGGGGGGTTGACTTGCTCACCGATAATGCTTTGCTGCAAAATTGTCATACGGTAGGCGAGAGTAGAGAAAGGACGAGGGTGTGCACACTCACTATCGAAATCCATGTACCCCTAATACTATAGGATGAGTATAAACCGAGCTCGCGGTACACAGCTGTTGCTGTCGGGCAGGGGCGAGTATCTGGAATTGGAGGAATGAGTATCACCAAAGCAGAGTGATAAAAACCATACTGCCTTACCAGGGACTAATGGCAAAGAGGAACACCCCCTTCCCCACCTCCCATTCCCACCTACTATCTATTTAACACCATTTCATCTGTGCGAGCGGTTTTATTACATCATGCATTGTCGCGATCTCAATGTTCTGATTGAGCGTACTCAGCATAACTTCTGGCCCAAGCTAAGCATACGAAGGGGAGCATCCAACTAATTTACTAATGGCGTCAATGGAAGTGGAACATCAAATGTAGGCTTAAGAAGACTAATAATCCCTTGTGGAGACCTACAAATACAGGGTAATACAGCACTTAGGCTTTTGGGCCTGTGCCTCCTTAGGCGCTTATCGAGTCGTGGTAACTGTCACATTAGTTCGTGGGTATTTGACAAATTCCCATCCTCAATTCTTCTTGAGAATCAAGTCCCAAAGCCTGGGTGGTAACTCGACAAGACAACTAAGACCGTAAGACATAATCACTAGAGCTCTCACAATAGGTCAACAAAGAGGGTATTTTAGTATTTTCATCATGCTTCTCGGCCACTACTTTAACACTTCAGCATTCAAATCAGAGGCATACTCTCAACATCAACTACCCCATAATAGAAAAATCGTCGAGCTTGAGTAACCTAAAACAGCACCCAGAGGCGCGACACCGCTGCAGCAACTATTAACAAAACCCAGCACAGATCGCTTCGAGCTCCTCCGTCACATTAACTTCAAAGAAGAACAGCTCCTTTTTTTCTGCTCTACACAAAAGAAAGCATGGGCCCCACAACATGCCCCACCGATCATAGTCTACTTTAAACAACAACTAAATTGAAAAAGTAACACGTAATTCGAGTCAGCTGTAGTTAACGTCAACGTGAAACACTAGAGCCCTCTTAGGGAGGAGCCAAGATGGCGGAGGGATAGGACGGGGAGACCCCTTTCTCTCCTACAAATTCATCAAAGAACATTTGAACGCTGAGCAAACTTCACAAAACAACTTCTGATCGCTAGCAGAGGACATCAGGCGCCCAGAAAAGCAGCCCATTGTCTTCGAAGGGAGGTAGGACAAAATATAAAAGATAAAAAGTGAATCAAAAGAGCTACGGACGGAGACCCGTCCCGGGAAGGGAGTCTTAATAGAGGCAGTTTCCAATCACCAGGAAACCCTCGCACTGGCGGGACTGGGGGAAGTTTTCGGCATTCAAACTGGGAGGAAAAATTAAACAAGGCCCACAGATTACGTGCCTAAAAGCAACTCCCAGCAGAAAAGTACCCCAGACGCCCGCACCCGCCAGCAACAAGTGGGGGCGGAACGGAGAGGAGCGGGCGGCATTGCTTAGGGTAAGGACCGGCCCGAAGACCCTGAGAGCAATCGGAGGGAGCTTTTTTAAACTGTGGGATAGCAAGGGTCAAAATTAACCGGCCCGAACACACTGCCGGAGGTTCGGAAAACAAAGGGACTGAGAATCTCCAGAGAAGAGCCGGCCCATCCCCGCTGGAGGTAGGAGGCAGGGGGAAGGGGAAAAGGGCAAACTCAGCCCCTGAGAAGCCACCCCCTCCCACACTGCAAACAGGCCTCCGGTTCCTATCTAAAGACTTCCTGAGACCCGACTGGCGGCGCGCGCTGCGGCCGCGGAGGGAAAAGGCGCGCCGCGCCCGGGGAGAGTGCGCCCAAGCCTCTGGCTGCCTGGGCCGCTCGCACGCGGAGGGAAAAGGCGTGCTGCACCTAGGGAGAGACGCCCAAGCCCCTGCTGCCTGGCCGCTCAACGCGGAGGGAAAAGGCCAAGCCTCCTGGCTGCCTGAACCGCTCAGGCCGGGGAAGGCACAAAACGCAGGCGCAACCGAATCCCCGCTTTTGTGGAGTACCCAAAAACTGGAACCACACTCAACGCAGGGCCCGCTCCATATAGAGCAGCCGGGAGCCTGAGCAGTGTAGACGGCGAAAGCACAGACACCCGTGAGCGGGGCAAACCCAGTGTGGCCGGCACGGTGAGTAGCTATCCACACAGACGGTATCTGTCTGCAGCGCCCCCGCCCTCCCCGTAGCAGGACTGAACTGAACTAGAGAACCTAAATAAGAGATCACCTCCCCCGCCTGTGTCAGGGCGGAACGAAATTAGACACCAAAGAGACGGCAAATAGAAGCCAAATAAACAAAGGGAAACCGCTTCAGAAAGGACCGGTGCAACAGATTAAAATCCCTGAAGGTAACACCCGACTACACGGGAAGGGGCCTACAGATATCGAGAAGTGTAAGCTGGAAAGAGGAGCTATCTGAAATTGAACTGAACCTACGCTGACCGCAACAACTCCAGAGAAATTCCTAGATATATATGTATATATATTTTTTTTTTTTAAAAAAAAAATTTTTTTTCTTTCCTTTTTTTTATTTTTTTATTTTTTCTCTTTATTTTCTTTTAAAATTCCCTATTACTCCCCCATTACTCCTCAACTTTCATTTTCATATATTTTTACGATTTTTTTAATTAGGGAAAAAAATTTTTTTTTCTTTTTTTCTTTTTCTTGTTTTCTCTCTCCTATTTCCTTTTAAAGTCCTCTAATACTCCTCTATTATTCCTTAATTTTCATTTTCATTTCACTATAACCTTGCCAAAAAAAAAAAAGAGAGAGAGAGAGAGAGAAACCCTATTTTTTAAACCGAACACTTCATATACAGTTCTAAATTTTTTTGTGTGTTTTTTTTTTTTAAATATTGTATTTCAAAGAGTCTAACCTCTACACTAGATTTTCATCTTTGTTTTTCAGTAGTATGTGATATAAATTTTGGTCATTTAAGAATCCAATATTCAGTTCCCATTTCTATTCAGGAGTGTGGTGATTACCTCACTCCACTTTTGACTCTCTGTTTTCTACCTCAGAACACCTCTATTTCCTCCCATTTCCCTTCTCTTCCCAATCCAACTCTGTGAATCTTTGTGGGTGTCTGGGCTACGGAGAACACTTTGGGAACAGATAACTGCTTAGATCTGTCTCTCTCCTCTTGAGTCCCTTTTTCTCCTCCTGCTCACCTCTATCTCCTTCCTCCACATCTCCTATTCTTCATGTAACTCTGTGAACCTCTCTGGTTGTCTCTCACGGTGGAGAATCTTTTTCACCATTAACCTAGAAGTTTTATTATCAGTGCTGTATAGTTGGAGAAGTCTTGAGACTATTGGAAGAATATAAACTGAAATCCAGAGGCAGGAGACTTAAGCCCCAAATCCTGAGAAAACCAGAAAAACTCCTGACTACACGAACATTAAGGAATAAGAGACCATCCAAAAGCTTCCATACCTACACCAAAACCAACCACCACCCAAGAGAGCCAATAAGCTCCAGTACAAGACATACCATGCAAATTCTTTAGCAACGCAGGAAACATAGACCTGAGTGTCAACATACAGGCTCTCCAAAGTCACACCCTAACACAGAGAACCCCATTGCAAAACTCATTACTGGACACTCCATTGCACTCCAGAGAGAAGAAATCCAATTCCATGCACCAGAACGCTGACACAAGCTTCCCTAACCAGGAAACCTTGACAAACCAATTGTCCAACCCCACCCACTGGGTGAAACCTCCACATAAAAAGGAACCTCAGACCACAAGAATACAGAAAGCCCACTCCAGACACAGCAATCTAAACAAGATGAAAAGGCAGAGAAATACCCAACAGCTAAAGGAACATGAAAAAAAGCCCACCAAGTCAAACAAAAGAGGAGGAAATAGGGAATCTACCTGAAAAAGAATTTAGAATAATGATAATAAAAATGATCCAAAATCTTGAAAACAAAATGGAGTTACAAATAAATAGCCTGGAGACAAAGATTGAGAAGATGCAAGAAATGTTTAACAAGGACCTAGAAGAAATTTTAAAAAGTCAATTAAAAATTAATAATGAAAATAAATGAGATCAAAAACACTCTGGAGGGAACCATGAGTAGAATAACAGAGACAGAAGATAGGATAAGTGAGTTAAGAAGATAAAATGGTGGAAATAAATATGAAGCAGAGAGGAAAAAAAAAAGAAAAAAATCAATCAAAAGAAATGAGGACAACCTCAGGGACCTCTGGGACAATGTGAAACGCCCCAACATTCGAATCATAGGAGTCCCAGAAGAAGAAGACAAAAAGAAAGGCCATGAGAAGATACTCGAGGAGATAATAGCTGAAAACTTCCCTAAAATGGGGAAGGAAATAGCCAACCCAAGTCCAAGAAAAACCCAGAGAGTCCCAAACAGGATAAACCCCAAGGCGAAACACCCCCAAGACACATATTAATCAAATTAACAAAAGATCAAACACAAAAGAACAAATATTAAAAAGCAGCAAGGGAGAAACAACAAATAACACACAAAGGGATTCCCATAAGGATAACAGCTGATCTATCAATAGAAACCCTTCAGGCCAGAAGGGAATGGCAGGACATACTTAAAGTAATGAAAGAGAATAACCTACAACCTAGATTACTCTACCCAGCAAGGATCTCATTCAGATATGAAGGAGAACTCAAAAGCTTTACAGACAAGCAAAAAGCTCTGAGAGAATTCAGCACCACCAAACCAGCTCTTCAACAAATACTAAAGGATCTTCTCTAGACAGGAAACACAGAAAGGTGGTATAAACGTGAACCCCAAACAACAAAATAAATGGCAACGGACCATACCTATCAATAATTACCTTAAATGTAAATGGGTTGAATGCCCCAACCAAAAGACAAAGCTGGCTGAATGGATACAAAAGCAAGACCCCTATAATATGCTGTCTACAAGAGACCCACCTCAAAGCAAGGACGACACATACAGACTAAAAGTGAAGGGCTGGAAAAAAATATTCCACGCAAACGGAGACCAAAAGAAAGCAGGAGTCGCAATACTCATATCAGATAAAATAGACTTTTCAAATAAAGGCTGTGAAAAGAGACAAAGATGGACACTACATAATGATCAAAGGATCAATCCAAGAAGAAGATATAACAATTATAAATATATATGCACCCCACATAGGAGCACCGCAATATGTAAGGCAAACGCTAACGAGTATGAAAGAGGAAATTAATAGTAACACAATAATAGTAGGAGACTTTAATACCCCACTCACAACTATGGATAGATCAACTAAACAGAAAATGAACAAGGAAACACAAACTTTAAAGGACACAAATGGACCAGCTAGACCTAATTGACATCTATAGGACATTTCACCCCAAAACAATCAACTTCACCTTTTTCTCAAGTGCACACGGAACCTTCTCCAGAATAGATCACATCCTGGGCCATAAATCTAGTCTTGGTAAAATTCAAAAAAATTGATTGAAATCATTCCAGTCATCTTTTCTGACCACAGTGCAGTAAGATTAGATCTCAATTACAGGAAAAAAATTATTAAAAATTCAAACATATGGAGGCTAAACAACACGCTTCTGAATAAACCCAACAAATCATAGAAGAAATCAAAAAAAGAAATCAAAATATGCATAGAAATGAATGAAAATGAAAACACAACAACCCAAAACCTATGGGACACTGTAAAAGCAGTGCTAAGGGGAAGATTCATAGCATTACAGGCCTACCTCAAGAAACAAGAAAAAAAAAGTCAAATAAATAACCTAACTCTACACCTAAAGCAACTAGAGAAGGAAGAAATGAAGAACCCCAGGGTTAGTAGAAGGAAAGAAATCTTAAAAATTAGGGCAGAAATAAATGCAAAAGAAACTAAAGAGACCATAGCAAAAAATTAACAAAGCTAAAAGCTGGTTTTTTTTGAAAAAATAAAAAAAATTGACAAACCATTAGCAAGACTCATTAAGAAACAAAGGGAGAAGAACCAAATTAACAAAATTAGAAATGAAAATGGAGAGATCACAACAGACAACACTGAAATACAAAGGATCATAAGAGACTACTACCAGCAGCTCTATGCCAATAAAATGGACAACTTGGAAGAAATGGACAAGTTCTTAGAGAAGTATAACTTTCCAAAACTGAACCAGGAAGAAATAGAAGATCTTAACAAAACGATCACAAGCAAGGAAATCGAAACTGTAATCAGAAATCTTCCAGCAAACAAAAGCCCAGGACCAGATGGCTTCACAGCTGAATTCTACCAAAAATTTAGAGAAGAGCTAACACCTATCTTACTCAAACTCTTCCAGAAAATTGCAGAAGAAGGTAAACTTCCAAACTCATTCTATGAGGCCACCATCACCCTAATTCCAAAACCAGACAAAGATGCCACAAAAAAAGAAAACTACAGGCCAATATCACTGATGAACATAGATGCAAAAATCCTTAACAAAATTCTAGCAAACAGAATCCAACAACATATTAAAAAAATCATTCATCATGACCAAGTGGGCTTTATCCCAGGAATGCAAGGATTCTTTAATATCCGCAAATCAATCAATGTAATACACCACATTAACAAATTGAAAGATAAAAACCATATGATTATCTCAATAGATGCAGAAAAAAGCCTTTGACAAAATTCAACATCCATTTATGATTAAAACTCTCCAGAAAGCAGGAATAGAAGGAACATACCTCAACATAATAAAAGCTATATATGACAAACCCACAGCAAGCATCACCCTCAATGGTGAAAAATTGAAAGCATTTCCCCTGAAATCAGGAACAAGACAAGGGTGCCCACTCTCACCACTACTATTCAACATAGTTTTGGAAGTGTTGGCCACAGCAATCAGGGCAGAAAAAGAAGTAAAAGGAATCCAGATAGGAAAAGAGAAAGTGAAACTCTCTCTGTTTGCAGATGACATGATCCTCTACATAGAAAACCCTAAAGACTCTACCAGAAAATTACTAGAGCTAATCAATGAATACAGTAAAGTTGCAGGATATAAAATTAACACACAGAAAATCTCTTGCATTCCTATACACTAACAATGAGAAAACAGAAAGAGAAATTAAGGAAACAATACCATTCACCATTGCAACAAAAAGAATAAAATACTTAGGAGTATATCTACCTAAAGAAACAAAAGACCTATACATAGAAAACTATAAAACACTGATGAAAGAAATCAAAGAGGACACAAACAGATGGAGAAATATACCGTGTTCATGGATTGGAAGAATCAATATTGTCAAAATGGCTATACTACCCAAAGCAATCTATAGATTCAATGCAATCCCTATCAAACTACCAACGGTATTTTTCACAGAACTAGAACAAATAATTTCACAATTTGTATGGAAATACAAAAAACCTCGAATAGCCAAAGTAATCCTGAGAAAGAAGAATGGAACTGGAGGAATCAATCTGCCTGACTTCAGACTCTACTACAAAGCCACAGTCATCAAGACAGTATGGTACTGGCACAAAGACAGAAATATAGATCAATGGAACAGAATAGAAAGCCCAGAGATAAATCCACGAACCTATGGTCACCTTATCTTCGACAAAGGAGGCAAGGATATACAATGGAAAAAAGATAACCTCTTTAACAAGTGGTGCTGGGAAAACTGGTCAACCACCTGTAAAAGAATGAAACTAGAACACTTTCTAACACCATACACAAAAATAAACTCAAAATGGATTAAAGATCTAAATGTAAGACCAGAAACTATCAAACTCCTAGAGGAGAACATAGGCAAAACACTCTCCGACATAAATCACAGCAGGATCCTCTATGACCCACATCCCAGAATTTTAGAAATAAAAGCAAAAATAAAACAAATGGGACCTAATGAAACTTAAAAGCTTTTGCACAACAAAGGAAACTATAAGCAAGGTGAAAAGACAGCCCTCAGATTGGGAGAAAATAATAGCAAACGAAGCAACAGACAAAGGATTAATCTCAAAAATATACAAGCAACTCCTCCAGCTCAACTCCAGAAAAATAAATGACCCAATCAAAAAATGGGCCAAAGAACTCAACAGACATTTCTCCAAGGAAGACATACAGATGGCTAACAAACACATGAAAAGATGCTCAACATCACTCATTATCAGAGAAATGCAAATCAAAACCACAATGAGGTACCATTACACGCCAGTCAGGATGGCTGCTATCCAAAAGTCTACAAGCAATAAATGCTGGAGAGGGTGTGGAGAAAAGGGAACCCTCTTACACTGTTGGTGGGAATGCAAATTAGTACAGCCACTATGGAAAACAGTGTGGAGATTTCTTAAAAAGCTGGAAATAGAACTGCCATATGACCCAGCAATCCCACTTCTGGGCATACACACCAAGGAAACCAGATCTGAAAGAGACACGTGCACCCCAATGTTCATCGCAGCACTGTTTATAATAGCCAGGACATGGAAGCAACCCAGATGCCCATCAGCAGACGAGAATCCACCTGCCAATGCAGGAGACAAAAAGAGACCGTGGGCTCAAACCCTGGCACTCAGGAAGATCCCTGGAGAAGGACATGGACAAACTCCAGCATTCCTGCCTAGTGATTTCCTTGGGGACAGAGGGAGGCCTGACGGGCCACAGTCCATGGGCTTGCAAAAGAGCTGGATATGACTTAAGCACTGAGCAACTTCCCACACTAGGCTAAGAGTTGCCTTATAGTTGGTAAAACCACTGCTGGTCAGAAGAAATGAGCAGCAGCAACAACAAAAAATCGTCTGTGGACTAGACTGGCGCCCCCCACCCTGGAGAACCCACCACCTAGTTCTCCAGCTTTATTATACAGTTCCTACCCTTGAATGACTTACAATAAAAACCTCAATTAAACTATGATCAATCAAACATAAATGTCCTGTCACGTATTTTTTCCTACACCAAGTTGAAATTTGGTCCCTCCTCATCCTCAATTATAGAGTAAAAAACTCAAGACTCATGGAATCACCTCCCCCTGCCAAAGTTCTGAACATGGTCAGGTAATTATAGAAAACCATACGTAATTCTCCCACTTGTGCGTCGATTTGTTTTGGGTGGTTTTTGGGTTTGGGGGGGTGGGTTTGTGTGTTGTGTTTATGTGTTGTTGTTGCCATGTTAATTTCTTATTTGTAACATAATTGTATTATATACACTCCATTAAGGATTATGGTAAGACACTTGATCCCTTGCTTATCCCCCTAGAGAATATAAATGCTTACTAAATAATAAAAATTTTAACCATGAGTCTCATTCTTTCTACACGCCACCTCAGTCTACATACTTTGTCTGTAGTATACCCAATCTTTGAGCCTCGCTGAATGCCTTGACTAGCTGGTGCAAAGGTGGTAACTTGTTTGCTCAGATCAAAATTTTAGCCTAAAAAACCAGAGACCAAGAGAATATTATTTTCAAATGAGTGCTAAGTGGTTGCATTCCTCCATCCCTAGTATTTTGTCTACCCCTTAGGGCAGAAGTATCCGAAGGGTCGTGTGTCCTGCCGTTCTCTCGATCATAAAAAATGAGTCAAAACCGAGGGCTAAACCAGATGATCATTATCATATCTAATTTTAACCGGTAACAGGCCTTTCACTAGATCAAGGTGGTTTTAAGACTCACAATGTGTTCCCTCAATCAGTGGCTTAGCCTAAACATTTTGCCTGTTGTGTTTTCCCAGGAACCTTGCATCAACTAAGTGCACATGTTCCAACTAGAGCTTGGTTAAGACTGGTTATGACTACCCACCCACCAACATGGTGGCATGGCCGAGTGACGGGTGACTTTGGGGCATCAGGGGGCTGGAAACCTGCATCCCTCTAGATGCACTGCCTAAGCAACCGACTCATTATTGGAGACTGTGCAGAGTACCTTTAGCCCAGTTTACCAGTTGTGGGGACAGAAATCGCACCAACCCCCCCCACCAAGGATCCACACATAAACATTACCCGACCCCACTTCCTACCCCCAACTTGACAGTCCCACCGTAGCTCAACTATCAATCTAATCCCACCCAATCCCACCTTTTACAGAGCCTTACTACTCTCACAAATACCGGCATGACCTGCACACTTAGTACGCACTTGCATTATGGGGGGGGGCATGTTGGGTTGGGGAAACGGGCTTTGGCTCCTTGCTGATTCATAAACGCCTCTCATTAGCTGCCGAACCTCAGCAACTCAGCGAGTTCATTGGCTTGCGGTGCTCAGGCAAAACTAGACAACCTGAGGGGTTTGGCAACACAAAGCCCTGAAAAATACTAAAACTCGAAGCAAACATGAAGAGATCCCTTTGTGCCAGTTTTGGGCCAAAAGGCCTTAAAAAAGCATTGCAGCTCTGTGCTTTTGGCATTCTCTGGGAAAAGATGACCACCAATGTCAAAATTTTAACTGTCCAAGACTTAGCATGATGTGAGAAAAGCGTACAGGAGTCTCGAAGGCCACGTGCAAACGCACATACCAAGAAGCCAGGCCCAAGCCGGTCAGAAGACTATTCCTCCTGCGCCTCCCTACTGAAAGCCGCCAAAGCCAAGAACCAGAGTAAACACTTTCTGGAGATAGAGGCCCAAAGGTGGAAATGAAGACCCCAGGAGCCAACAGCAGGCATGTCCATAGACTGCAAACCTTGCACACGTTAAGGAAGGCCCGGTTTCCGTCCTGGCAGCCCCTGCTGATCCACCAGGTTTACAAAACCAGGAAGTCCTCAGAGCATCGCACCTGCTGATGATACGCTAATACATACCTCAAATTGACACAGCACTGAGCCAGGAGACAACAATAGCTGTTTTTAATTCACAAAGTTTAAGAAAGTTTTAAGCAGCAACATTAACTACAACAGTGCCCCACCCTGAATTTTGCATAATACTATGTCTAAAACCATCACACACCCATTTGCCATGAAAATGCTGATTAACCAACACAACGGCCCAGAATTAACACACCTGAACGGCATCACCATCACCACTGAGAACTCCATCTATTATGGAAATAATGACCGAGAACACAGCAGGTCCAAGGGCCAATTCACATTCAATGTTTTTCGAAAAGAGCCTGAGTTCAGCAGGGTCAATAAACGCAATCAGGTTGTTGGTCCTAGAACAAACGAGTAAATGTTCTAAAGGTAGGTGTCAGATATTAACATACATTAAAACCCATCGTGCCTCACTGGGTGTCCCTCTACTGCTTTCTTTCTGACTCAGGCATAAGTCTTTCTTGAGGCATGGGATGATTAGATCTGCTAAAAATGAATAAGTGGGGGAGAGGCTATTTTTGGCCCGTATTCCATTGGTAAAATTATTCAGAAAGTAAATCAATGTATACAACAGCTACTTGGTAGTTTATTAGATTAAAGCTTTCCCTCTTAATCTCTCTCTTAAACAAATAAGGAGAAATTGACTCTCAACAATAACTGACAGGAATCTGTTTTAATTATTGACAATCGTTTTATCAGTCACTATGGCAAAGAACCCAGAGGGGGCCACAGTGGCCTTTTTAAAAACCATGTGATGAGAGAACGGTTTGGTCCCTTGTCAGTCCAGGCAAGCTTGTGGTTAAAATAAATCGACCACCAGCTTGCTGTTTTTTCCTACTCAATGATCTTACTATTCTATTGCCTAACTAACCCAGCTCAATGACTCCAAAAGTTAAGAGACTTGCTACTTTTTATTTTTTTCCAATACTCCCATGGGTTATTTTTTATATTCCAACAGAGGGAGAAACGCCCCACAGTGGCACATTTAGATATTCAAACACTTAAGGAATCAGAAGAAACAATCTTTAAATACAACCTCTTTGGGGTTTTAACCATCTCGAAGGAAGCGACAGCATCCATAACGCCCTTAAGAAGACAAAAAGAAGCATTTGATGAAACAGAAGAATTTCTTTATCTCTTTGATTCAAGTCAGCCCTTTTAGTTACAACAAAGTGCTCACTGATAGCAGTACAAAAACTCATCTTTAAGTAATAAGCAAACCAAAATAAGTTTGATCAGTACTTGGAAGGAATGCCAAAAACTTTCCATTAGAGTGGCAGTCAGGGCTGAGAGATTAATTACTCCACGGTTCACAGAATGACCATCTTTCATTCTGATTTGCTGTACTGTGCAAAGACGCAAAGGGACCCTCGCTGCTTGGAGAAGCCATGCATGGTGATATGTGTGATTGGACTACTTCTACTTGAAAGACTGGAAGGCCACAAGGTGACTTTAGACTCATAGTAGTTAGGCTCTGGATGCAAAAACA
>JAJLRB010002637.1:0-13867 GCA_020976825.1 Odocoileus hemionus | reverse complement strand
AAAAACCATGAGACTTCCCCCTCCAAGCGAGATGAGGCCCGATTCCCCTGCACTGCATGCAGAGCAATTCCGTGAGCCCCCTGAAACATGTCAGGAGCCTCGACTTGCTTGATGGATGTCGAGACAGTCCGCAAAAACACTGTCACAAGTAGAGAGGGACCCTGAGGTCACACCAGCATCGCGAAGGAGCTCCATGGGCCCCAAATCAACTCGAGATGAGGCCCGCTTCCCCTGCATTGACTCCAGAGCCATCCCCCGTTCCCCATCAAACACGACCTGAGGCTTGACTCCCTTTAGGCAACTCCAGAGGTTCCCCGAGAACAACGGGCCAAGTCTAGAGGAGTACCAAGTTCAGCAGAGCAACTCGAGGACTGCTCCGTGTACCCCAAATTGCCTCGAGATGAGAGCTGATTCCCTGGCTTAGACTCAAGACGTAGGCCACCTTTCCACAAGCCCCTCAAGAGGAGGCTTCTCTCAGCAATAGGTATGAGGGAGGGACCCTGAGATTGCTGCCTCAATGGGCATATACACCGAGAAGCCCTGACTCGAAAGGAGGCCGGGTTTCCTTGCAGTGGCTTGAATACAGTCTAGTCTTTCATCTCACAAGCTGAAGGGATGTCTGCACCACCTGTGGAGTCCCTAGAGAAAGCCCTAGGTCCCCGACTCCTTTCGACGGAATGCCTCACATGCCTCTGACACCTCGAGAGGCACGCAGAGCTCACTGCTTCAAAATTTGACGGAGCCTGACTCCTCTTGAACATTGACAGGAATCCCAGTATCCCTGTGGCTACTGGAAAGGGACCCTGGGTCTCCCGACTCACCTCGAGAAGCGTTCCTTTTGCCCTGCCAAGCCTCGAAGAGACTCCTGAGGTGTCCCTCGTAAATCGACAGGAGTCCTGACTTCGTTGAACAACACGAGGGTTGAAGGGCCATCCCCGCCGTAAGTCGAGAATGTACCCCAGGTCCCCGCCGCAACTCGAGAAAAACCATGAGACTTCCCCCTCCAAGCGAGATGAGGCCCGATTCCCCTGCACTGCATGCAGAGCAATTCCGTGAGCCCCCTGAAACATGTCAGGAGCCTCGACTTGCTTGATGGATGTCGAGACAGTCCGCAAAAACACTGTCACAAGTAGAGAGGGACCCTGAGGTCACACCAGCATCGCGAAGGAGCTCCATGGGCCCCAAATCAACTCGAGATGAGGCCCGCTTCCCCTGCATTGACTCCAGAGCCATCCCCCCGTTCCCCATCAAACACGACCTGAGGCTTGACTCCCTTTAGGCAACTCCAGAGGTTCCCCGAGAACAACGGGCCAAGTCTAGAGGAGTACCAAGTTCAGCAGAGCAACTCGAGGACTGCTCCGTGTACCCCAAATTGCCTCGAGATGAGAGCTGATTCCCTGGCTTAGACTCAAGACGTAGGCCACCTTTCCACAAGCCCCTCAAGAGGAGGCTTCTCTCAGCAATAGGTATGAGGGAGGGACCCTGAGATTGCTGCCTCAATGGGCATATACACCGAGAAGCCCTGACTCGAAAGGAGGCCGGCTTTCCTTGCAGTGGCTTGAATACAGTCTAGTCTTTCATCTCACAAGGTGAAGGGATGTCTGCACCACCTGTGGAGTCCCTAGAGAAAGCCCTAGGTC
The DNA here is from genome assembly GCA_020976825.1 of Odocoileus hemionus. Classification (NCBI taxonomy): domain Eukaryota; kingdom Metazoa; phylum Chordata; class Mammalia; order Artiodactyla; family Cervidae; genus Odocoileus; species Odocoileus hemionus. The sequence goes on along the minus strand of JAJLRB010002637.1, from coordinate 12,227 downwards.
CCCGACTCCTTTCGACGGAATGCCTCACATGCCTCTGACACCTCGAGAGGCACGCAGAGCTCACTGCTTCAAAATTTGACGGAGCCTGACTCCTCTTGAACATTGACAGGAATCCCAGTATCCCTGTGGCTACTGGAAAGGGACCCTGGGTCTCCCGACTCACCTCGAGAAGCGTTCCTTTTGCCCTGCCAAGCCTCGAAGAGACTCCTGAGGTGTCCCTCGTAACTCGACAGGAGTCCTGACTTCGTTGAACCAACACGAGGGTTGAAGGGCCATCCCCGCCGTAAGTCGAGAATGTACCCCAGGTCCCCGCCGCAACTCGAGAAAAACCATGAGACTTCCCCCTCCAAGCGAGATGAGGCCCGATTCCCCTGCACTGCATGCAGAGCAATTCCGTGAGCCCCCTGAAACATGTCAGGAGCCTCGACTTGCTTGATGGATGTCGAGACAGTCCGCAAAAACACTGTCACAAGTAGAGAGGGACCCTGAGGTCACACCAGCATCGCGAAGGAGCTCCATGGGCCCCAAATCAACTCGAGATGAGGCCCGCTTCCCCTGCATTGACTCCAGAGCCATCCCCCGTTCCCCATCAAACACGACCTGAGGCTTGACTCCCTTTAGGCAACTCCAGAGGTTCCCCGAGAACAACGGGCCAAGTCTAGAGGAGTACCAAGTTCAGCAGAGCAACTCGAGGACTGCTCCGTGTACCCCAAATTGCCTCGAGATGAGAGCTGATTCCCTGGCTTAGACTCAAGACGTAGGCCACCTTTCCACAAGCCCCTCAAGAGGAGGCTTCTCTCAGCAATAGGTATGAGGGAGGGACCCTGAGATTGCTGCCTCAATGGGCATATACACCGAGAAGCCCTGACTCGAAAGGAGGCCGGCTTTCCTTGCAGTGGCTTGAATACAGTCTAGTCTTTCATCTCACAAGCTGAAGGGATGTCTGCACCACCTGTGGAGTCCCTAGAGAAAGCCCTAGGTCCCCGACTCCTTTCGACGGAATGCCTCACATGCCTCTGACACCTCGAGAGGCACGCAGAGCTCACTGCTTCAAAATTTGACGGAGCCTGACTCCTCTTGAACATTGACAGGAATCCCAGTATCCCTGTGGCTACTGGAAAGGGACCCTGGGTCTCCCGACTCACCTCGAGAAGCGTCCTTTTGCCCTGCCAAGCCTCGAAGAGACTCCTGAGGTGTCCCTCGTAACTCGACAGGAGTCCTGACTTCGTTGAACAACACGAGGGTTGAAGGGCCATCCCCGCCGTAAGTCGAGAATGTACCCCAGGTCCCCGCCGCAACTCGAGAAAAACCATGAGACTTCCCCCTCCAAGCGAGATGAGGCCCGATTCCCCTGCACTGCATGCAGAGCAATTCCGTGAGCCCCCTGAAACATGTCAGGAGCCTCGACTTGCTTGATGGATGTCGAGACAGTCCGCAAAAACACTGTCACAAGTAGAGAGGGACCCTGAGGTCACACCAGCATCGCGAAGGAGCTCCATGGGCCCCAAATCAACTCGAGATGAGGCCCGCTTCCCCTGCATTGACTCCAGAGCCATCCCCCGTTCCCCATCAAACACGACCTGAGGCTTGACTCCCTTTAGGCAACTCCAGAGGTTCCCCGAGAACAACGGGCCAAGTCTAGAGGAGTACCAAGTTCAGCAGAGCAACTCGAGGACTGCTCCGTGTACCCCAAAATTGCCTCGAGATGAGAGCTGATTCCCTGGCTTAGACTCAAGACGTAGGCCACCTTTCCACAAGCCCCTCAAGAGGAGGCTTCTCTCAGCAATAGGTATGAGGGAGGGACCCTGAGATTGCTGCCTCAATGGGCATATACACCGAGAAGCCCTGACTCGAAAGGAGGCCGGCTTTCCTTGCAGTGGCTTGAATACAGTCTAGTCTTTCATCTCACAAGGTGAAGGGATGTCTGCACCACACTGTGGAGTCCCTAGAGAAAGCCCTAGGTCCCCGACTCCTTTCGACGGAATGCCTCACATGCCTCTGACACCTCGAGAGGCACGCAGAGCTCACTGCTTCAAAATTTGACGGAGCCTGACTCCTCTTGAACATTGACAGGAATCCCAGTATCCCTGTGGCTACTGGAAAGGGACCCTGGGTCTCCCGACTCACCTCGAGAAGCGTCCCTTTTGCCCTGCCAAGCCTCGAAGAGACTCCTGAGGTGTCCCTCGTAACTCGACAGGAGTCCTGACTTCGTTGAACAAACACGAGGGTTGAAGGGCCATCCCCGCCGTAAGTCGAGAATGTACCCCAGGTCCCCGCCGCAACTCGAGAAAAAACCATGAGACTTCCCCCTCCAAGCGAGATGAGGCCCGATTCCCCTGCACTGCATGCAGAGCAATTCCGTGAGCCCCCTGAAACATGTCAGGAGCCTCGACTTGCTTGATGGATGTCGAGACAGTCCGCAAAAAACACTGTCACAAGTAGAGAGGGACCCTGAGGTCACACCAGCATCGCGAAGGAGCTCCATGGGCCCCAAATCAACTCGAGATGAGGCCCGCTTCCCCTGCATTGACTCCAGAGCCATCCCCCGTTCCCCATCAAACACGACCTGAGGCTTGACTCCCTTTAGGCAACTCCAGAGGTTCCCCGAGAACAACGGGCCAAGTCTAGAGGAGTACCAAGTTCAGCAGAGCAACTCGAGGACTGCTCCGTGTACCCCAAATTGCCTCGAGATGAGAGCTGATTCCCTGGCTTAGACTCAAGACGTAGGCCACCTTTCCACAAGCCCCTCAAGAGGAGGCTTCTCTCAGCAATAGGTATGAGGGAGGGACCCTGAGATTGCTGCCTCAATGGGCATATACACCGAGAAGCCCTGACTCGAAAGGAGGCCGGGTTTCCTTGCAGTGGCTTGAATACAGTCTAGTCTTTCATCTCACAAGGTGAAGGGATGTCTGCACCACCTGTGGAGTCCCTAGAGAAAGCCCTAGGTCCCCGACTCCTTTCGACGGAATGCCTCACATGCCTCTGACACCTCGAGAGGCACGCAGAGCTCACTGCTTCAAAATTTGACGGAGCCTGACTCCTCTTGAACATTGACAGGAATCCCAGTATCCCTGTGGCTACTGGAAAGGGACCCTGGGTCTCCCGACTCACCTCGAGAAGCGTTCCTTTTGCCCTGCCAAGCCTCGAAGAGACTCCTGAGGTGTCCCTCGTAACTCGACAGGAGTCCTGACTTCGTTGAACAACACGAGGGTTGAAGGGCCATCCCCGCCGTAAGTCGAGAATGTACCCCAGGTCCCCGCCGCAACTCGAGAAAAACCATGAGACTTCCCCCTCCAAGCGAGATGAGGCCCGATTCCCCTGCACTGCATGCAGAGCAATTCCGTGAGCCCCCTGAAACATGTCAGGAGCCTCGACTTGCTTGATGGATGTCGAGACAGTCCGCAAAAACACTGTCACAAGTAGAGAGGGACCCTGAGGTCACACCAGCATCGCGAAGGAGCTCCATGGGCCCCAAATCAACTCGAGATGAGGCCCGCTTCCCCTGCATTGACTCCAGAGCCATCCCCCGTTCCCCATCAAACACGACCTGAGGCTTGACTCCCTTTAGGCAACTCCAGAGGTTCCCCGAGAACAACGGGCCAAGTCTAGAGGAGTACCAAGTTCAGCAGAGCAACTCGAGGACTGCTCCGTGTACCCCAAATTGCCTCGAGATGAGAGCTGATTCCCTGGCTTAGACTCAAGACGTAGGCCACCTTTCCACAAGCCCCTCAAGAGGAGGCTTCTCTCAGCAATAGGTATGAGGGAGGGACCCTGAGATTGCTGCCTCAATGGGCATATACACCGAGAAAGCCCTGACTCGAAAGGAGGCCGGCTTTCCTTGCAGTGGCTTGAATACAGTCTAGTCTTTCATCTCACAAGGTGAAGGGATGTCTGCACCACCTGTGGAGTCCCTAGAGAAAGCCCTAGGTCCCCGACTCCTTTCGACGGAATGCCTCACATGCCTCTGACACCTCGAGAGGCACGCAGAGCTCACTGCTTCAAAATTTGACGGAGCCTGACTCCTCTTGAACATTGACAGGAATCCCAGTATCCCTGTGGCTACTGGAAAGGGACCCTGGGTCTCCCGACTCACCTCGAGAAGCGTCCCTTTTGCCCTGCCAAGCCTCGAAGAGACTCCTGAGGTGTCCCTCGTAACTCGACAGGAGTCCTGACTTCGTTGAACAAACACGAGGGTTGAAGGGCCATCCCCGCCGTAAGTCGAGAATGTACCCCAGGTCCCCGCCGCAACTCGAGAAAAACCATGAGACTTCCCCCTCCAAGCGAGATGAGGCCCGATTCCCCTGCACTGCATGCAGAGCAATTCCGTGAGCCCCCCTGAAACATGTCAGGAGCCTCGACTTGCTTGATGGATGTCGAGACAGTCCGCAAAAACACTGTCACAAGTAGAGAGGGGACCCTGAGGTCACACCAGCATCGCGAAGGAGCTCCATGGGCCCCAAATCAACTCGAGATGAGGCCCGCTTCCCCTGCATTGACTCCAGAGCCATCCCCCGTTCCCCATCAAACACGACCTGAGGCTTGACTCCCTTTAGGCAACTCCAGAGGTTCCCCGAGAACAACGGGCCAAGTCTAGAGGAGTACCAAGTTCAGCAGAGCAACTCGAGGACTGCTCGGTGTACCCCAAATTGCCTCGAGATGAGAGCTGATTCCCTGGCTTAGACTCAAGACGTAGGCCACCTTTCCACAAGCCCCTCAAGAGGAGGCTTCTCTCTCAGCAATAGGTATGAGGGAGGGACCCTGAGATTGCTGCCTCAATGGGCATATACACCGAGAAGCCCTGACTCGAAAGGAGGCCGGGTTTCCTTGCAGTGGCTTGAATACAGTCTAGTCTTTCATCTCACAAGGTGAAGGGATGTCTGCACCACCTGTGGAGTCCCTAGAGAAAGCCCTAGGTCCCCGACTCCTTTCGACGGAATGCCTCACATGCCTCTGACACCTCGAGAGGCACGCAGAGCTCACTGCTTCAAAATTTGACGGAGCCTGACTCCTCTTGAACATTGACAGGAATCCCAGTATCCCTGTGGCTACTGGAAAGGGACCCTGGGTCTCCCGACTCACCTCGAGAAGCGTCCCTTTTGCCCTGCCAAGCCTCGAAGAGACTCCTGAGGTGTCCCTCGTAACTCGACAGGAGTCCTGACTTCGTTGAACAAACACGAGGGTTGAAGGGCCATCCCCGCCGTAAGTCGAGAATGTACCCCAGGTCCCCCCCGCCGCAACTCGAGAAAAAACCATGAGACTTCCCCCTCCAAGCGAGATGAGGCCCGATTCCCCTTTTCACTGCATGCAGAGCAATTCCGTGAGCCCCCTGAAACATGTCAGGAGCCTCGACTTGCTTGATGGATGTCGAGACAGTCCGCAAAAACACTGTCACAAGTAGAGAGGGGGACCCTGAGGTCACACCAGCATCGCGAAGGAGCTCCATGGGCCCCAAATCAACTCGAGATGAGGCCCGCTTCCCCTGCATTGACTCCAGAGCCATCCACCGTTCCCATCAAACACGACCTGAGGCTTGACTCCCTTTAGGCAACTCCAGAGGTTCCCCGAGAACAACGGGCCAAGTCTAGAGGAGTACCAAGTTCAGCAGAGCAACTCGAGGACTGCTCCGTTGTACCCCCAAATTGCCTCGAGATGAGAGCTGATTCCCTGGCTTAGACTCAAGACGTAGGCCCACCTTTCCACAAGCCCTCAAGAGGAGGCTTCTCTCAGCAATAGGTATGAGGGAGGGACCCTGAGATTGCTGCCTCAATGGGCATATACACCGAGAAGCCCTGACTCGAAAGGAGGCCGGGTTTCCTTGCACGTGGCTTGAATACAGTCTAGTCTTTCATCTCACAAGGTGAAGGGATGTCTGCACCACCTGTGGAGAGTCCCTAGAGAAAGCCCTAGGTCCCCGACTCCTTTCGACGGAATGCCTCACATGCCTCTGACACCTCGAGAGGCACGCAGAGCTCACTGCTTCAAAATTTGACGGAGCCTGACTCCACTTGAACATTGACAGGAATCCCAGTATCCCTGTGGCTACTACGGAAAGGGACCTGGGTCTCCCGGACTCACCTCGAGAAGCGTCCCTTTTGCCCTGCCAAGCCTCGAAGAGACTCCTGAGGTGTCCCTCGTAACTCGACAGGAGTCCTGACTTCGTTTGAACCAACACAAGAGGGTTGAAGGGCCATCCCCGCCGTAAGTCGAGAATGTACCCCAGGTCCCCGCCGCAACTCGAGAAAAACAATGAGACTTCCCCCTCCAAGCGAGATGACCCCCGATTCCCCTGCACTGCATGCAGAGCAATTCCGTGAGCCCCCTGAAACATGTCAGGAGCCTCGACTTGCTTGATGGATGTCGAGACAGTCCGCAAAAACACTGTCACAAGTAGAGAGAGGACCCTGAGGTCACACCAGCATCGCGAAGGAGCTCCATGGGCCCCAAATCAACTCGAGATGAGGCCCGCTTCCCCTACAAGCCCCTCAAGAGGAGGCTTCTCTCAGCAATAGGTATGAGGGAGGGACCCTGAGATTGCTGCCTCAATGGGCATATACACCGAGAAGCCCTGACTCGAAAGGAGGCCGGGTTTCCTTGCAGTGGCTTGAATACAGTCTAGTCTTTCATCTCACACAGGTGAAGGGATGTCTGCACCACCTGTGGAGTCCCTAGAGAAAGCCCTAGGTCCCCGACTCCTTTCGACGGAATGCCTCACATGCCTCTGACACCTCGAGAGGCACGCAGAGCTCACTGCTTCAAAATTTGACGGAGCCTGACTCCTCTTGAACATTGACAGGAATCCCAGTATCCCTGTGGCTACTGGAAAGGGACCCTGGGTCTCCCGACTCACCTCGAGAAGCGTCCCTTTTGCCCTGCCAAGCCTCGAAGAGACTCCTGAGGTGTCCCTCGTAACTCGACAGGAGTCCTGACTTCGTTGAACAAACACGAGGGTTGAAGGGCCATCCCCGCCGTAAGTCGAGAATGTACCCCAGGTCCCCGCCGCAACTCGAGAAAAACCATGAGACTTCCCCCTCCAAGCGAGATGAGGCCCGATTCCCCTGCACTGCATGCAGAGCAATTCCGTGAGCCCCCTGAAACATGTCAGGAGCCTCGACTTGCTTGATGGATGTCGAGACAGTCCGCAAAAACACTGTCACAAGTAGAGAGGGACCCTGAGGTCACACCAGCATCGCGAAGGAGCTCCATGGGCCCCAAATCAACTCGAGATGAGGCCCGCTTCCCCTGCATTGACTCCAGAGCCATCCCCCCGTTCCCCATCAAACACGACCTGAGGCTTGACTCCCTTTAGGCAACTCCAGAGGTTCCCCGAGAACAACGGGCCAAGTCTAGAGGAGTACCAAGTTCAGCAGAGCAACTCGAGGACTGCTCCGTGTACCCCAAATTGCCTCGAGATGAGAGCTGATTCCCTGGCTTAGACTCAAGACGTAGGCCACCTTTCCACAAGCCCCTCAAGAGGAGGCTTCTCTCAGCAATAGGTATGAGGGAGGGACCCTGAGATTGCTGCCTCAATGGGCATATACACCGAGAAGCCCTGACTCGAAAGGAGGCCGGGTTCCTTGCAGTGGCTTGAATACAGTCTAGTCTTTCATCTCACAAGGTGAAGGGATGTCTGCACCACCTGTGGAGTCCCTAGAGAAAGCCCTAGGTCCCCGACTCCTTTCGACGGAATGCCTCACATGCCTCTGACACCTCGAGAGGCACGCAGAGCTCACTGCTTCAAAATTTGACGGAGCCTGACTCCTCTTGAACATTGACAGGAATCCCAGTATCCCTGTGGCTACTGGAAAGGGACCCTGGGTCTCCCGACTCACCTCGAGAAGCGTCCCTTTTGCCCTGCCAAGCCTCGAAGAGACTCCTGAGGTGTCCCTCGTAACTCGACAGGAGTCCTGACTTCGTTGAACAAACACGAGGGTTGAAGGGCCATCCCCGCCGTAAGTCGAGAATGTACCCCAGGTCCCCGCCGCAACTCGAGAAAAACCATGAGACTTCCCCCTCCAAGCGAGATGAGGCCCGATTCCCCTGCACTGCATGCAGAGCAATTCCGTGAGCCCCCTGAAACATGTCAGGAGCCTCGACTTGCTTGATGGATGTCGAGACAGTCCGCAAAAACACTGTCACAAGTAGAGAGGGACCCTGAGGTCACACCAGCATCGCGAAGGAGCTCCATGGGCCCCAAATCAACTCGAGATGAGGCCCGCTTCCCCTGCATTGACTCCAGAGCCATCCCCCGTTCCCCATCAAACACGACCTGAGGCTTGACTCCCTTTAGGCAACTCCAGAGGTTCCCCGAGAACAACGGGCCCAAGTCTAGAGGAGTACCAAGTTCAGCAGAGCAACTCGAGGACTGCTCCGTGTACCCCAAATTGCCTCGAGATGAGAGCTGATTCCCTGGCTTAGACTCAAGACGTAGGCCACCTTTCCACAAGCCCCTCAAGAGGAGGCTTCTCTCAGCAATAGGTATGAGGGAGGGACCCTGAGATTGCTGCCTCAATGGGCATATACACCGAGAAGCCCTGACTCGAAAGGAGGCCGGGTTTCCTTGCAGTGGCTTGAATACAGTCTAGTCTTTCATCTCACAAGGTGAAGGGATGTCTGCACCACCTGTGGAGTCCCTAGAGAAAGCCCTAGGTCCCCGACTCCTTTCGACGGAATGCCTCACATGCCTCTGACACCTCGAGAGGCACGCAGAGCTCACTGCTTCAAAATTTGACGGAGCCTGACTCCTCTTGAACATTGACAGGAATCCCAGTATCCCTGTGGCTACTGGAAAGGGACCCTGGGTCTCCCGACTCACCTCGAGAAGCGTCCCTTTTGCCCTGCCAAGCCTCGAAGAGACTCCTGAGGTGTCCCTCGTAACTCGACAGGAGTCCTGACTTCGTTGAACAAACACGAGGGTTGAAGGGCCATCCCCGCCGTAAGTCGAGAATGTACCCCAGGTCCCCGCCGCAACTCGAGAAAAACCATGAGACTTCCCCCTCCAAGCGAGATGAGGCCCGATTCCCCTGCACTGCATGCAGAGCAATTCCGTGAGCCCCCTGAAACATGTCAGGAGCCTCGACTTGCTTGATGGATGTCGAGACAGTCCGCAAAAACACTGTCACAAGTAGAGAGGGACCCTGAGGTCACACCAGCATCGCGAAGGAGCTCCATGGGCCCCAAATCAACTCGAGATGAGGCCCGCTTCCCCTGCATTGACTCCAGAGCCATCCCCCGTTCCCCATCAAACACGACCTGAGGCTTGACTCCCTTTAGGCAACTCCAGAGGTTCCCCGAGAACAACGGGCCAAGTCTAGAGGAGTACCAAGTTCAGCAGAGCAACTCGAGGACTGCTCCGTGTACCCCAAATTGCCTCGAGATGAGAGCTGATTCCCTGGCTTAGACTCAAGACGTAGGCCACCTTTCCACAAGCCCCTCAAGAGGAGGCTTCTCTCAGCAATAGGTATGAGGGAGGGACCCTGAGATTGCTGCCTCAATGGGCATATACACCGAGAAGCCCTGACTCGAAAGGAGGCCGGGTTTCCTTGCAGTGGCTTGAATACAGTCTAGTCTTTCATCTCACAAGGTGAAGGGATGTCTGCACCACCTGTGGAGTCCCTAGAGAAAGCCCTAGGTCCCCGACTCCTTTCGACGGAATGCCTCACATGCCTCTGACACCTCGAGAGGCACGCAGAGCTCACTGCTTCAAAATTTGACGGAGCCTGACTCCTCTTGAACATTGACAGGAATCCCAGTATCCCTGTGGCTACTGGAAAGGGACCCTGGGTCTCCCGACTCACCTCGAGAAGCGTCCCTTTTGCCCTGCCAAGCCTCGAAGAGACTCCTGAGGTGTCCCTCGTAACTCGACAGGAGTCCTGACTTCGTTGAACAAACACGAGGGTTGAAGGGCCATCCCCGCCGTAAGTCGAGAATGTACCCCAGGTCCCCGCCGCAACTCGAGAAAAACCATGAGACTTCCCCCTCCAAGCGAGATGAGGCCCGATTCCCCTGCACTGCATGCAGAGCAATTCCGTGAGCCCCCTGAAACATGTCAGGAGCCTCGACTTGCTTGATGGATGTCGAGACAGTCCGCAAAAACACTGTCACAAGTAGAGAGGGACCCTGAGGTCACACCAGCATCGCGAAGGAGCTCCATGGGCCCCAAATCAACTCGAGATGAGGCCCGCTTCCCCTGCATTGACTCCAGAGCCATCCCCCGTTCCCCATCAAACACGACCTGAGGCTTGACTCCCTTTAGGCAACTCCAGAGGTTCCCCGAGAACAACGGGCCAAGTCTAGAGGAGTACCAAGTTCAGCAGAGCAACTCGAGGACTGCTCCGTGTACCCCAAATTGCCTCGAGATGAGAGCTGATTCCCTGGCTTAGACTCAAGACGTAGGCCACCTTTCCACAAGCCCCTCAAGAGGAGGCTTCTCTCAGCAATAGGTATGAGGGAGGGACCCTGAGATTGCTGCCTCAATGGGCATATACACCGAGAAGCCCTGACTCGAAAGGAGGCCGGGTTTCCTTGCAGTGGCTTGAATACAGTCTAGTCTTTCATCTCACAAGGTGAAGGGATGTCTGCACCACCTGTGGAGTCCCTAGAGAAAGCCCTAGGTCCCCGACTCCTTTCGACGGAATGCCTCACATGCCTCTGACACCTCGAGAGGCACGCAGAGCTCACTGCTTCAAAATTTGACGGAGCCTGACTCCTCTTGAACATTGACAGGAATCCCAGTATCCCTGTGGCTACTGGAAAGGGACCCTGGGTCTCCCGACTCACCTCGAGAAGCGTCCCTTTTGCCCTGCCAAGCCTCGAAGAGACTCCTGAGGTGTCCCTCGTAACTCGACAGGAGTCCTGACTTCGTTGAACAAACACGAGGGTTGAAGGGCCATCCCCGCCGTAAGTCGAGAATGTACCCCAGGTCCCCGCCGCAACTCGAGAAAAACCATGAGACTTCCCCCTCCAAGCGAGATGAGGCCCGATTCCCCTGCATTGCATGCAGAGCAATTCCGTGAGCCCCCTGAAACATGTCAGGAGCCTCGACTTGCTTGATGGATGTCGAGACAGTCCGCAAAAACACTGTCACAAGTAGAGAGGGACCCTGAGGTCACACCAGCATCGCGAAGGAGCTCCATGGGCCCCAAATCAACTCGAGATGAGGCCCGCTTCCCCTGCATTGACTCCAGAGCCATCCCCCGTTCCCCATCAAACACGACCTGAGGCTTGACTCCCTTTAGGCAACTCCAGAGGTTCCCCGAGAACAACGGGCCAAGTCTAGAGGAGTACCAAGTTCAGCAGAGCAACTCGAGGACTGCTCCGTGTACCCCAAATTGCCTCGAGATGAGAGCTGATTCCCTGGCTTAGACTCAAGACGTAGGCCACCTTTCCACAAGCCCCTCAAGAGGAGGCTTCTCTCAGCAATAGGTATGAGGGAGGGACCCTGAGATTGCTGCCTCAATGGGCATATACACCGAGAAGCCCTACTCGAAAGGAGGCCGGGTTTCCTTGCAGTGGCTTGAATACAGTCTAGTCTTTCATCTCACAAGGTGAAGGGATGTCTGCACCACCTGTGGAGTCCCTAGAGAAAGCCCTAGGTCCCCGACTCCTTTCGACGGAATGCCTCACATGCCTCTGACACCTCGAGAGGCACGCAGAGCTCACTGCTTCAAAATTTGACGGAGCCTGACTCCTCTTGAACATTGACAGGAATCCCAGTATCCTGTGGCTACTGGAAAGGGACCCTGGGTCTCCCGACTCACCTCGAGAAGCGTCCCTTTTGCCCTGCCAAGCCTCGAAGAGACTCCTGAGGTGTCCCTCGTAACTCGACAGGAGTCCTGACTTCGTTGAACAAACACGAGGGTTGAAGGGCCATCCCCGCCGTAAGTCGAGAATGTACCCCAGGTCCCCGCCGCAACTCGAGAAAAACCATGAGACTTCCCCCTCCAAGCGAGATGAGGCCCGATTCCCCTGCACTGCATGCAGAGCAATTCCGTGAGCCCCCTGAAACATGTCAGGAGCCTCGACTTGCTTGATGGATGTCGAGACAGTCCGCAAAAACACTGTCACAAGTAGAGAGGGGGACCCTGAGGTCACACCAGCATCGCGAAGGAGCTCCATGGGCCCCAAATCAACTCGAGATGAGGCCCGCTTCCCCTGCATTGACTCCAGAGCCATCCCCCGTTCCCCATCAAACACGACCTGAGGCTTGACTCCCTTTAGGCAACTCCAGA
>JAJLRB010002636.1:0-13872 GCA_020976825.1 Odocoileus hemionus | reverse complement strand
CATCTTCACCCACTGTATGTGACAATCACACTACACTATACTTCGGTACACATCTCAATCTCAGACCACCAAGTAACTAATTCAACACCAGGAATGACCCACTATGTTATCATTTCAGTATCAGACGTAAACCATCATACTCCAGTTACAATATCTGACATCCCTCACGATGGTTGTCTATGTGATACTAAACGAATGAACAGAACCTAACTCAAAACTAGCATGGGATCCTTGATGTCACTTTTCACCAACTATGTTTACATAACAATCATATCACACATTCTAATAAATGTATTACAGGCAATCCACCATCGACGACCGTAAGTAATCGCGACTAACACTTGACACACACACACACATACACATTTGTGCCTCTATATCTCGGACTTTGGAAAGTGAAACACATTTCTATTCATTTGCCGATCACATTCATCGTAAAAGTCATCAGATCCAATACACAGACCCGCGTCCCCCTGTGGGGAAAACAACTACAAACTACAAATGTAAGAACATTGACAAAAAACACAGGTGGCCAATAGGGTAAAAGGGATGGCCAATCCTAAATGGCACAATATAGGACAACATATCCACACTATTACCCACTCTTTAGTAGAACAACATACAGTACTTAGGTATTTAACGGACTGACATCTACGATGCACATCTAATTCCATATTGGCACAAGAAAATCACGACATAGGCACTAATAAGATACGATATAAACCATGTCAATCTACTGTGTAAAGAATATCTACATTCACAGATAGTATTGTTTACATCACACTCAGACAAATAGTGCTCTAGTTACTAGTAAATCTATGTATCCAAAGTACCCTCACCACTCTATGTTTTAAAATGAAGTAACCCAATACATCCCAAATTATGACAATGGCCATCACACGGCAGTGGTTTTATAATCAACAGAGTTCGAGCAACCATTGTGTAACGCATCACAACTGAAGCCACTAATGTCTGACATCACACCAAATATATCTGTGTCAAACACACGCCATGTACCAATTTATCTAACCCAGTGTATGTATGACATCACAGCCACTATATGTATGGCATCATATGTACTACATATGGAACATCACATCCACTCTTTTTTTGACCTCACACCACTTTAATTTTTGACATCAAGGTCCTCTATTACACCCTGGACCATTCCCACATCCCACTATATTGGACCTTAACGTCACTGTATTCTGTGTTAATTCAACCCACTTACCAATGATATCACAGCCATCTATGTATGATATCACACCAGTATACGTGTGACATCCGATCCAATCTATTTATGTCATCATATCCACTATGTATGACATCACAACACTGTGTGTGGTTGATACCTCACTCAGCATATTATGACATCTTTTGCACTTCAGATGACATCACATCCACTCTATCACACAAATCTCAGCATTTATGATGCCACATCCTCGTCAGGCATGACATCACACCCACTGTACCAGACATTGCACCCACTGTATCTTTGCCATCACAACCTCTCCACTGATATCACACCCACTCTTTTCATGACATCACTCTCGGCATAAGTATAGCAACTATTGCACTATAGAAGAAATCATATCCTCACATTGGACATAAAACCACCATTCTAAACGTCCACACAGAATTTTTAAAATTTATCCCGGTTCTGTTATCACACCCACGTATTTGATACCAAAAAAAACTGTATTTTGAACTCCCCCGCTATATATAGACAATATACCTTGTATTCAACAGCTATCACTTGTGTCACAAACACTGAATCGTGTCTCACCCCAATTCTTCCAGATTACCCCCTTTGTATGTAGGTTCAAACCCTGTTTGATAAAATATAAAACTAAAAAAGGCCCTCACACCCAAATTTCAGGAACCACCCCAAAATTTTTTTGACAACACCCTGTTCAAACATCACCCCAAATTTTTTGCATTGCATCCACTCTATCTTTCATCACCCCACTTATTGTGATCTCAGACCAACTGTATCATGACATCAACCACTTTATGTAAAATTTTATGTTATAAAAAATCGCACCCATCTTCATGTTTTCACACCATTTGTATCACATTCACCATTGCTTTAAACTCCAGCACTAATATGGATCACCACATGACAACCAAACGTTATACTCCCATCACCCACTTCTGGACTGCACCCACTGATCTGTGCATCACCCCCAGGGGAAATTTTTAAAAACACACCCACGTCTGGATGTATCAAAACCCACTTTTTAAAAGACATCTTATTCAGGTAAGGACTGATAAGCTCTTATGACATAAAACCCCCAACATGTTAAATCACCCCCATATTTTATACAAAATACCCAAAATATATGATATCACCCCTTTTCATGACAACACAACTCTATACTTAATCTCACCCTATTTTTGACATAACCCCACTATATTCTACATCAAAGAACAACCTGTGTATGATGACTCTGATCATACTCCACAACGGGGAAAATGTCCAATTGGTAGAATATGAATCAAAACCCCAACTGAAAACTATTCCATTTTTGAATCGTGTTTATTTTAAAATACAACCACGCTTCAGACATAATTTTCCTTTATGAATCCATAAAAGGTTTATGCTCTCATCCACTATCCTGTGACATCACAGCCACTTTACTGTAAATCACCCCACGTTTTTGGGAAAATTCATATCCACTATCTTGTTTCAAACACACTGTGAAGAAAATACAACCTTTTTAATCTGACATCATACCATCCTTCTATATCTGTGGATCCCCCACTGTAAAAATAAAAAAAACACACACTGATGTGGGGCATCACCATTCATATGTATGGCAAAATATGAAATTAGTATCACACCCAGCTGTGTGACATCAAATCACTTATCCATGACATCAAAGCTAATTATTTACCCCCCATTTTATGGACAGACATTCACTGTTCTGTGTATCAACCAGATTATAAATCATAAAACCCGATGTGTACGAAATCACAGCCAAAAATATTGGCTATATGAATTATATAGGGGCACACATCCTCTTAACCCCAAAACTCTATGACATCACCCCTCTGTATTATGCATCACAGAGTATATCAGACATCGCTTCCATTCCCTGCATCGCTTTTAAAATTATTGATTATAAAAACTGCAATAGGTGATATAAAACCCCACTATATTATGACACATTTGAATTCATGTGCATCCACCCACTCTTTTGACCTCACAAGCTTATTAAACATCACATAAACTGTATTCAAAATCTCCCCCACTGTTTGACATCAATACCGTTTGTAAATCACACCCCCTGAATTGAAAAAAACCAACTATGTTTCAGACATTTTACCGTCATCTGACATTCACATGGTGTGTAATGACAAACCCCACTGTTTAATGTCACTGCACCAACTAGTTTTGACATCATCCACTTTATGTTCACACCCGTAATTTATGACTCATTCTCTATTTTGATTTGAAAAACATTTTTTTTTGCCTCATTATCGATAATCATCACACCCCTCTGTGGAAAACAACACAACAAATGTAAGAAACACAGGTGGCATAGGATCCCCTTTATGCACTAAAAAAGGGACAACAACCACTTTATGAAAAAAATTTACTTATTTTTATGACATACATGCATTTTCATGAATCCACCCCTTTAATACGTTTCCCAGTCATTCTGGAGATTCAATTTTCACAATATTACATCCCAAAATGTTTATCTTGACTTCACACACCTTTATTTATGAATCTTTTTTCAGGGCTCACACGATGTTACCAAACAAATTGTGTAATTTCACAGCCCTATGTTGACTAAACCCTTTTATTCTTGTCACCACAAAATTTACCAATTTTATCAAAACCAGTGATTTGACATCACAGCCACTTATGAGCATTATATTCACTATGACTCACATCCACCTTTTGCCTCACCCCTTTTATTTAGCTCAACCACTATACCGACTTTACCCCATTTAAACCTGCCTCGGCCCATTATCGGGTTATCACACGCACAGTCCCAATTTTACACACCCCTCTATGTATGATATCACACCGTAAAATGTACCCCCTATCCAAATTTTTATGATCAATCATTGTGAATCACAACATGGTTGGTTATACCTCTCGCATAGTAGACATTTTTTCCCCTTAGATAAATCACACCCCTTTAAACACCCAAATTCACATTTAGTGCCAACCCTCGTCCCCCATGACATACACCCTTAAACGCATTGCCCCCACTTTTCTTTCCCATCACAACCCTTCCCACTGATATCACACCAGTCTTTGTTATGTCTTCACACTCGGCATATGTTATAGCATCTATTGCACTATAGAAGAAATCACATCCTCACATTTTGACATCAACCACCATTTTTAAGACATCACATAACAGGTATATTTGACATCGTATCCATGGTATCTGTGTTCAACCAAATCCACTGTATTGATGTGATATCACAGAAAAACTGTATTTATGAGATCTCATCCGCTATATATGATGACAAACTTATCTCATTGTATACAACATCATATTCACTAATATTTGTTTACATCAAACGCCACTGAATCTGTGTCTCTCACCCAATCTTTCCATGATATCACACACCTTTTGTATGTATGGACATCACAACCCTGTTTGCATATAACATCATAAACTTCCTTATTTTTTAATATAAAAGGCATTCATATCCACATTTTCAGGACATGAAACCACCATGATTTTATTTTTTAAGACATCATCATGCACTATACTCTTGGACATGGACCTCCTGACCTTTAATCTGTCATTGCATCCACTCTATCTGTCGTCATCACAACCACTCTATTGATGATCTCTGACAAAATCGTGGTATGCATGACACCACACTCACTTTATGTATGAATCTTATACATTTACATAACGTGCACATTCCACTCTTAATGATTTCACACCATTATAGTAATCACATTACACATCCATTGCATTCATGACATCACAGACGCTATATATGAGATCACATAATGACAACACAAACGTTATATCTGCAAGCATCTAACCCACTCTATCTGAGTCACTGCATCACTGTATCTGTGTCATCAGACCCAGTGTATTAATTATACCACTACCCTACTGTCTGGATGATATCACACACACTATGTGTATGAAACCATCATATTCAGTGTGAATGACCATAACATAAGCTCTTTATGACATCACCACCCCTATATGTATGACATCACATCCCCAGTATATTTATGACATCTATCCAATATATATGATATCGTCACATACTGCTTTCATGACAACACAATGTCTATACCTGACATCTCCCCACTATATTTGAACATCAGAGCACTATATCTCTGTCATCACACAGATGACACACACTGTGTATCGATGTACCTCTGTATCAATGACATCACACAAGCATGGAAGTCGTCACAATTGGTACACATGTGACATCATACACACTGTACATGGACATCACATTCACAACTTATGACATCAGTGATCAATATTTATGACATCACAACCACTGCATTCATGACATCAGATCTCCTCTATATGGCATCACATCCAACATTTATGACATCTCATCCACTATACTGTGACATCACAGCCACTTTATCTGTAACATCACACCCACTGTGTTTGTGAAAATTCATATCCAACTATACTTGATATCAAACACACTGTGTTAAGACAATACAATCAACTATATCTGACATCATACCATCCATATCTATATCTGTGTGATCACACCCACTGTATCGATGATAAAAACACACACATGAATGTAGGACATCACAACATTTCATCTATTTTGGTTATGGCACAATATGCACTACATACGACATCACCCTACACGCTTGTGTGACATCAAATCACTCTATCCATGACATCAAAGCTAATTTATCTCACTCACACCCTTTATATCTGACAGCACATTCACTGTATCTGTCGTCCATCACACCCAGATTATCAATCATAAAAACCGCTATTGTAATGTACGATATCACAGCCACAATTATATGACATCCTATGAACTATATATGACATCACATCCACTCTATATGATATCCCAAAACTCTATGACATCAACACCTCTGTATTCATGTCATCACACACAGTATATCTGACATCGCTTCCACTGCTACCTGCATCACTACTTAGACGTGTATTGATTATAACACCTGCAATATGTGTGATATCAAACCCACTATACTTAATGTGACATCATATGAAATCTTTTCTATGTGACTATTCATCACACCATCCACTCTTTAATGACATCACAAGACTGTATTCACGACATCAACACAACGGTAAATCATGAGGCATCTCAACCCACACCTACTGTGTATGTGACATCACTATACACTATACTTGAATGACATCACAGCAACCACTGTACATCACACTATGACAAAGACACCTGCAATGATTGTATTAGACATCATACTTCGGTAAATTCAGACATCTCACATGCAGTGTATGAATGACACGACCACTTTTTACTAGACCACCTTGTATCTGATGTCACTGCACCATAAATTGTTTATCTGTCATGGCACACATATGTTTATGACATCATATCACTCTATATGATATCCTCCACCCTCTGTAAGTATGAACTACATCAAGTCTCTATATCATGATCTTGAAACCATTCTTATACTGCCATCACATTTCATCTTATAAGTCATCACAGCCCCGCTCTGTTGGAGTATCACCACAACTACATTTGTGATGAACAATCAGAGGTCGCACATGTATGGCCATCCTACCTCGCACTCAACTACAGGACAACACATATCCACACTCTTATGACAAGCATTATCCTTAGTATTTATGAGCCATCACATCACTTACTCCTGACTTCATCACCGGATGCAAAAACTAACATCCCAATACCTCACCATGCCAATCTAACCATGCCACACACATGATTCAGCAGAGGTGATTCACTATATAATGTTGACTGCACACAATGACTGTTTATCTATGACATCACACACTCTAATGTTATGACATATCCAATTTCATATGGCACTCACGACGCCGTGTTATACACAACACAGACCCGTCAAGTGTAAAACTTCACAGCCACCCTACTGTCTGATATCACATGGAAACCACTCCTCATATCTGTGTCACATCAAGCACCAGCCGCAATGTACCAATTTTAATCTAACCCAGTGTAATGTATGACATCACAGCTCACTAGATATGATATGACAATCATATGTAACTACATATGATCATCACATCTATTCTTTTTTGACCTTCACACCACTATTATTATGACCATCACAGTCCTACTATACTAATCAATCATCTCACTTATATCTGACTCACTGTCACTGAATATGTGTTCATCACACCACAGTCGACCAATGATATCACAGCCCCCAATCTATGTATGATATCAAGCCTAGTTGATACTTGTTGTGCACATCACAGAAACCAAAAAACCACTATTTATGTCATCATAACTCCACTATGTATGAATTACAACACGTCGTGTGTCGGAGATTGATACCATCACATCAAGCATATAGTATGACTCATCTTCATGCACTTCAGATCCTTTCTATCACAGCATACCCACTATTTTTATGACTGGGCACATCCCTTCAGGAATGACTATCACAACTCACTCTAACAGAAATAGCAATCAACAGTGCATCTTTTGTCATCACCCATTTCTCCGCTGATATACATCCACTTTTGTATGACATTAACTCCCACTAGATCCTGTTTGGGTCATATGCACTATAATAGCTCATATCCACTGCTTTTGTCATCACACTTCTGTACTTATGTCAGCACAACCTCTATTTATGAAAACCAAAGCCAGTAACGGGCAAGACATCGAATACACACTGTATATACATGTGCCATCCACAAGCCAGTCTCCATCTGCGTTCATCACACCCACTACTGTTGTACATGGTACTACGTCACAAAAAGTCTGTATGCACAATACGACTGTCATATATATGCAAACTATTGCACTATCGAGAAAAATCACTATGTCCACATCACATTATGACATCAATCACCACAATTTTTAAGACATCACACATCAGTATATTTGAATATCGTATCCACTCGGTATCTGTGTCATCACATCACTGTTATCTGATGATATCACAAAAACTGTTTTATAGAGATCTTCATCCGCTATATATGATGACATCTTATTATACCTATTGTGTAAACATTCATTATTCACTATATTTGTCTACATCAAGCGAAGACACTGGTATCTGTGTCTCACACCCAATGACTATTCCATGATATCACACTCCATTGTAATGTACATGACATTCACAACCCCTGTTTGCATAACAAGTCATAAACACTATAATTAACGGCATCACATCACACACATTTACAGTGACACGTCACCATACATCATAATTTATGACAATCACACATGCAAGGCACTGTACTCATGACATCTCACTCCCCACTTTTTATCTGACATTGCATCCACTCTAACCTTCTGTGTCATCACAAAGCCACTCTTTATTGATGATCTCAGAACTCAACTGTATGCATGAATGACATCCGACACTCACTTTATGTATGACATCTTATGCACTACACCATAACGTCACATCCACTCTTCATGATTGTCACACCACTGTAGTCATCACACTTTACATCCATTGCATTCATGACATCACAGACACTATATATGAGATCACACACATGACAACACAAACGTTATATCTGCCATCTCACCCACTCTATCTGACACTGCATCCACTGTATCTGTGTCATCAGACCCAGTGTATTAATTATACCACCACCCACTGTCTGGATGATATCACACACACACTATGTGTATGACACCATATTCAGTGTGAATGACATAACATAAGCTCTTTATGACATCACACCCCTATATGTATGACATCACACCCCACACGTATATTTATGACATCATATCCAATATATATTGATATCACACATACTGCTTTCATTAGACAACACAATGTCTATACCTGACATCTCACCCACTATATTTGACATCACAGCCACTATATCTCTGTCATCACACAGATGACACACACATGTGGTATCGATGTAAAATCCTCTGTATCGATGACATCACAACAAGCATGGAAGTCGTCACAAATTGGTAGACATGTGACATCATACACACTGTACATGACATCACATTCACACTTTATGACATCACTCAGTGATCAATATTTATGACATCACAACCACTGCATTCATGACATCAGATCTCCTCCTATATGGCATCACATCCAACATTTACTGACATCTCATCCACTATACCTGTGACATCACAGCCACTTTATCTGTAACATCACACCCACTGTGTTTGTATTGGCGTGATTCATATCCACTATACTTGATATCAAACACACTGTGTTAAGACAATACAATCAACTATATCTGACATCATACCTCATCCATATCTATATCTGTGTGATCACACCCACTGTATCGATGAAAAAACACACACTGAATGTAGGACATCACACATTTCATATGATATGGCACGAATATGCAACTACCGATATACGACATCACCCCCACCGCTGTGTGAACCATCAAATCACTCTATCCATGACATCAAAGCTAATTTATCTCACCTCACACCCATTATATCTGACAGTAGCAACATTCACTGTATCTGTAATCATCACACCTAGATTACAGGTCAATCATAAAAACCTTTATTGCTATTTATGTACCGCTGTTATATAACAGCCACAATATATATGACATCCCTATGAACTGTCATATATGACATCACATCCACTCTGTACTGATATCTCCAAAAACTCTATGACATCACACCCTCTGTATTCATGTCATCACACAGCCAGTATATCTGACATCGCTTCCACTGTACCTGCATCACTACTTAGTGTATTGATTATAACACCTGCAATATGTGTGATATCAAACCCACTATATTGTATGACATCATATGAATTCTATGTGACATCACACCTACTCTTTATGACATCACATCAAGACTGTATTCACGACATCACATCAACTGTATTCATGACATCTTCACCCACTGTATAAGGTGACATCACATACACTATACTTGTGACATCACAGCGGCCACTGTAAC
The DNA here is from genome assembly GCA_020976825.1 of Odocoileus hemionus. Classification (NCBI taxonomy): domain Eukaryota; kingdom Metazoa; phylum Chordata; class Mammalia; order Artiodactyla; family Cervidae; genus Odocoileus; species Odocoileus hemionus. The sequence continues at coordinate 3,771 of JAJLRB010002636.1, read as the reverse complement.
TATGACAAGACACCTACTATGTTTTAGGGGGGGACGATCTTCATTTTACTCGTATATCTGACATCCATCACATGTGTGTATGGGAATGGGTGGGGTGGGACAACAACAACAAAAAACTGTAACTCTGAAATTTGATATCACTGGCACCCACTAAATCTGTTTAGGACATCATATTTATCAATCTATTTATGATATCCACACACAAGTGGTATGGTAATTACTACACTAGCTCTATTATCATAGAACTTGAAACACATTCTAGTCTGCCATCACATTCAATCGGTGTAAGGGTGTCCTCACGACACAACTTCATGTGGAGACAACACAACTACGTAACTATGTTAGACATGTCACAGTGTGGCATAAGGTATCCATCCTATGCACTATACAGGACAACAATATCCACACTTTATGACAAATATACTTAGTATTTATGACATCACATGCACTCTATTCATGACATCACACGGACTATCTACGATATACCATGTCATCTACTGTGTATGATATCACATTCACTATATATGTTACATCACACAATGGCTCTATCTATGACATCACACACTCTATGTTCATGACATATCCATTTTACATGGCATCACATCGCAGTGTTATCACAACACAACCATTGTGTACTTCAGAGCCTACACGTCTGACTCACACACATTGTATCGCTGGTTCACACAAGCAATGAATCAATTTTATCTAACCAGTGTATGTATGACATCACAGCCACTATATGTATGGCATCATATGTACTACATATGACATCACATCCACTCTTTTGACCTCACACCACTTATTTATGACATCAAGTCCATCTATACAGACTTTACTACAAACTGACCTCAGGTCCACTGTATCTGTTGTTATCACACGCACGCACCAAGTATCACAGCATATCTATGATGATATACACCAGTTCGTGTAATCGATCCAATCTATTTTTTCATCTTTTGATGCATCCATGTGTGTGGTGATCCTCCTAGTTTATAACATTTTTGCATTCAGATGACATCACTCCACTTAAAACCAAATCTCACCTTTATGAGCACATCTCGTCGGCATGACATCACACCACTTACAACTTGCACCCCTTATCTTTGCATACAACTCTCCATGATTCAACCACTCTTTTCATGACATCACCTGGCATAAGTTAAAACAATTGCACTATAAGAAATTATCCTCCATTGTGACATCAAACCACCTTTCTAAGACCGTCACAACATTTTACATTTGCATCTACCCAAAGGTATCTGTTCATCACTTCCACTGTATTGATGAATCACAAAAACTGTATTTATGAGAATTCACCTGCTATTATGATTACAATTTATCCACTGTATCAAACATATTCACTATAGCTGTACATCAACAATGAACTTTTGTCTACACCCAATCTTTCCAGGGATATCACTCCTTTGCATGTATGGCTCACAACCCGTTTGCATACTCATAACCCATAAAAGGGCCCTCACATCCACATTTAGACACCACACAATAATTTATGAAATCCAAGCATGTAATATATCACTCGACTTATCAAAATGAATCACTTACTGTGTCATCACAACCACTTATTGATGATCTAAGACAACTGTATGCATGAATCACACCACTTTATGTATGACAACTTATCGCAAAAATAACTCGCTCCACTTTCATGATTTCACCCCCATTTAGTATCACATTACATCCTTGCTTCAACATACAGAACTATATATGAGATCACACACATGACACACAACTTTTATATCTGCCATTCACCCACTGTATCTGAGATCCATCACTTTTATCTGTGTATCAGAACACGTGTATTAATTTAACTCACCCACTGTCTGATGATATCACAAACTTGTATTATTACATCATATTCATTGTAAATGACTTAATAAGCTCTATAGACATCACCCCCCACTGTATGACATCACCCCCAGTATATTTTATGACCAATATCCAAAAAATATATATAACAACTGCTTTCATGAAAACACAACGTCTAAAATTGACATCTCATCCTTATTACAAAACAGCACTAATCTATTCACACAGAGACCACAAAATTTGTATCGAATGAACCTCTGTATCATGAATCACACAAGCAATGGAATCGTCACATTGGTAGAATATATATCATACACACTCTAGATGACTATCACATTCTACACTTTATGGCATCAGTGCGATCAGTAATTATGACATCACAATAATCCACTGCATTCATGACATCCAGATCTCCTCTATATGGCAACAATCCAACGCTTTTATGACATCTCATCCACTATACACCTGTGACATCACAGCCAACTATTATCTGTAACATCACACCACGTGTGTTTGTGAACTTCATATCCACTATACTTGATAACAAACACAACTGTGTTAAGGACAATACAATCAATACTACTATTTTGACATCATACAATCCATATCTATATCTGTGTGATCACTCCCTCTATCGATGATAAAAACACACACAGTGAATGTAGGACATCACAACATTTCATATGTATGGCACAATATTCACTACATACGACATCACCCCATACGCTGTGTGACATCAAATCACTTATCCATGACATCAAAGCTAATTTATCTCACCTCACACGCACCCATTAATATCTGACAGCTACATTCACTGTTCTGTGACATCACACCCAAGATTAATCAATCATAAAAAACCCTTATGTATGTACGATTATCACAGCCACAATAAATACTGGAACCTAAGAACGATATATGACATCACATACACTCTTTATGATAACCCCAATACCTCATCTCACACCACCTGTATTCATGTCATACACAGAGTATATCTGACATTGTTCCCTTACCTGCATCGCACTAATGTATTGATTATAACAATGCAATGGTGTTTCAAACCCACTATATGTTGACAGTATATGAATTCTGTGACATCACAACCCACTCTTATAGACATCAGACTTATTCACATCACATCAATTTTCATGACATCCACCCACTGTATTGACATCAAAATACAATTATTTGTGACATCCAGCCACGTAACTATCACAAGAAAACCCACTATGTTTCAGACATCATATCAGTACATCGACATCTCACATGGTGTATGAATGACAAATCCCATGTGTCTGATGTCACTCACCAACTTTTTTTTATACAATTTATATCCCCCCTTATGAATCCAACACACGTAAGTATGACTACACTTGCTCTATATCTATTGAAACACATTTATTTGCCATCACTTTCATCGAATAAGTCATCAAACCGCTCTGTGGAAAAAAACACAACAAAATGTAAGACATCACAGGTGCCAAGGTAGCCATCCTATCACTTACAGGACAACATATCCACACTTTTAGAAAAAATATACTTAGTATTTAGACATCACTTGCACTCTATTCATGACTTTTCACAGGGACTTATCTACGATATACCATGTCACTATGTAATATGATTATCAACTCACTATATTGTTACATCACACAATGTCTTATCTTGACATCACACATCTTTTGTTCCATGACATTCCATTTTAAGGGCACACATGCAGTGTTATCAAAACCAAAACTTGTGTAACTTCACACCCACTATGTCGATCAAAACCAATTATTCTGTGTCAACACACGCAATGTCCCAATTTATCTAACCAGTGTATGTATGACTCACAGCCACTATATGTATGCATATATTACACATATGCATACAAAATTTTTTTGAAAAAACCACTTTGTTTGGTTCCACAAACCAAATTAAACCGGCCCACTTTTTGTGAAA
>JAJLRB010002635.1:0-13873 GCA_020976825.1 Odocoileus hemionus | reverse complement strand
TTGATGATCCTGTTCCAGTGGATTGGTTTTGTTGCAAGGCAGGAGACGGTATGTGAGTGAATTTATTCTCTGGCAATAAATACCCATCCCTGATAGCTCAGTTGGTAAAGAATCCACCTGCAATGCAGGAGACCCCAGTTTGATTCCTGGGTTGGAGAGATCCACTGGAGAAGGGCTAGGTTACCCACTCCAGTATTCTTGGGCTTCCCTTGTGACTCAGCTGGTAAAGAATCTGCCTGCAATATGGGAGACCTGGGTTTTGATCCCTGGGTTGGGAAGATCCCGTGGAGAAGGGAAAGGCTACCTGCTCCAGTATTCTGGCCTGGACAATTCCCCTGGACAGTATAGTCCATGGGGTCAGCAAAGAGCTGGATGTGATTGAGCGACTTTCATTTTCACTTTCACTTACCTTGAAAGTGTAATCATGGATTAACCAGGGATGTGCACTTTGCATTTGAAAGAAAAGCAAAATCATTCGTCAACTTTAATTTATGCACCACTGAAAAGTTAACTGGAGCAAGTGATATTTCTAACTGGGAACAAAAAGCAGAATAAAACAAACATAACTTATTTCAATTTTTTGTTTTTTTTTTAAGTGAAAGCAGGTTTATGTAGGATATACATCCCATAGACAGAATATGGTCCATCTCAGAGAGAGACCTAAAATATTGGGTGGTTAGTTTTATAGGCTGGGTAGTTTCATATGCCAGTGAGTGGGAGGATTATCCCAATTATTTTGGGGAAGGGGTGTGGCTTCCAGGAATTGGGTCACCGCCCACCTCTGGCCTTTTATGGTCCTGAGAGGGACTTTTCATCTTGTCCCAAGATTGGTGACGGAAACCTAAAACCAAGGAGGAAAAAGAGTCAAGTATCCCATTTTCTAGTCTCCCCACCCTTCCATAGAAAGAAAAGATCAGAGAAGGTCAGTAGAGCAGCACAGTGTGTTTGCACCCACCCTGGTTGTGCAGATGGTAAATAATCCACCTTCAGTGCAGGAGACCTGGGTTCAGATTACAATCCCTGGGTCAGGATGATCCCCTGGGGAAGGGAATGGCAATGCAATCCATTATGCTTGCCGGGGAGTGGCAAAGGGTTGGACACAACTGAGTGACTAACACTTTCACTTTCACTAGCCTCATGAAATGAAGTTCATGAAATGACCTAATTAATACTCGTGGAGAATAAGGTGTGTCTGCAGAAAGCAGGGACCAGTATGTCATTCCCCAGTTGGACATCGGTGTATGTAGTTTTCTGATTATCTGAACATGAGGAAAAAAGAATTAAAGAGAGAGAAATGGCAGAACCTTCACTCCCATGCATGGGTTTCCAGCATCAGAGCTGATGACTTGAAAAGATCTGTGTTCTTACTGTGGTACCCTGTCTAAGGATGCTGCTACGAGCTGAGGAAACCCAAGAAGTCAAAGGCTGTAAGGTATGTGGGACGTCTGTCTGGGAAGTAGGTAAGACAGAGTGGACAGGAATTTTTTCCTTCCCAGGGATGGTACACAGAGGTCCACTCCACACCCCACAAACATGTTCACATGACTCTAGGAGATGCCTTTGATGACCAATGTGAGTCACTTCAGAGCTGCAGCATTCCAGGGAGAATTAGCCTCAGCTGGGAAGATTGGACTTTCAAATCAGATGCGACTGAGCTTTCTAATCATTGAACAGGATTTGAAAGAAGTGGGAGCTGCCAGTTCATTATTATTACTGGACAGGAATTGGAGATTTGAAAGAGCTTGGGTGAAGGCTACAGGGTCTTGAAAATTTTGACATGAAAGTTGCAGTATACTTCACCAAACATTTTTGTTTGTTTTCCCATAAACAGTTCTCTATCACCTCTCCTTACACTTCTTTCTTTTTCCAAATATATATATATATATATATATATATATATATATATAAAATATAAGACCTTTGTTTAGGGTTTAAACATGCAGAAAGGAGCAGGCATAAGCCTCCTTTGGTTCTAGGATGTGCACTGAAGCTTATCTAAGGCTCTCATGACTATGGGATTAGATTTATAAATTTTACAGTAGGACCCTTTGTTCAGGGAAAATAGAGATTTTTTCAAGCATTGAGCATAAGCTTTTATTCTGTGTTTCCTCCATTTTCTTAGTAGAATATTTTCTTTTTATGTTCTTTTATTTCCTTTCTTTTTTCTACTAACACCTTTACTAAGAACTGGAGCTGGCATTATTTTGAAAATTAAGGTAGACATAAACCTGTCTAGGAAGAATTTATTACTATTTAATTACCAGTCAGTTACTATATAGTCAGTTACTATATAATGCAATTACTATTGTATTATAGTATGGTAAAGTCAGTATGGTAAAGCAGCCTGTAAAGAGTCAGAAATATAAACTACAGGCTATCGTATTTTACATGCTGGAGTTTTCTTTGAGGCTAACAGTAAGTAAATGCAGAAGCAGGCTATCTTCCCTAAATGGTCATTCAATTCATGTAAACACAGAGTAAATCTTTCGTAAGTGGCTTTTCATAATTTTCATGAAGCTTTTCATTTTTGCTTTTTGCCCTTAGTGTCTTCCATGTTTTTGGGGGAGGAGCCAAGATGGCGGAGGAATAAGACGGAGAGACCACTTTCTCTCCTACAAATTCTTCGAAAGAACATTTGAATGCTGAGCAAATTTCACAAAAGAACTTCTGATCGCTAGCAGAGGACATCAGGCGCCCAGAAAAGCAGCCCATTGCCTTCGAAGGGAGGTAGGACAAAATATAAACGATAATAAGGGAGTCAAAAGAGCTACGGACGGAGACCCGTCCCGGAAGGGAGTCTTAATAGAGGAAGTTTCCAATCACCAGGAAACCCTCTCACTGGCGGGACTGGGGGAAGTTTTCGGCACTCTAACTGGGAGGAAAAATTAAACAAGGCCCACAGATTACGTGCCTAAAAGCAACTCCCAGCAGAAAAGTACCCCAGACGCCCGTACCCGCCAGCAACAAGCAGGGCGGAACGGAGAGGAGCGGGCGGCATTGCTTAGGGTAAGGACCGGCCCGAAGACCCTGAGAGCAATCGGAGGGAGCTTTTTTAAACTGTGGGATAGCAAGGGACAAAATTAACCGGCCCGAACACACTGCCGGCGGTTCGCAAAACAAAGGGACTGAGAATCTCCAGACAAGAGCCGGCCCATCCCCGCTGGAGGTAGGAGGCAGAGGGGAGGGGAAAAGGGCAAACTCAGCCCCTGAGAAGCCACCCCCTCCCACACTGCAAACAGGCCCCGGGTTCTAGCTAAAGACTTCCTGAGACCCGACTGGCGGTGCGTGCTGGGGCCGCGGAGGGAAAAAGCGCGCCGTACCCGGGGAGAAAGGGCGCCCAAGCCTCTGGCTGCTGGGCCGCTCGCCGCGGAGGGAAAAGGCGCACCGTACCCGGGAGAGTACGCCCAAACCTCTGGCTGCCTGGGCCGCTCGCCGCGGAGGGAAAAGGCGCGCCGCACCTAGGGAGAGGGAAAAGGCGCCCACCTAGGGAGCCGCCCAAGCCTGCTGCCTGGGCCGCTCGCCGCGGAGGGAAGAGGCGCGCTGCACCCGGGAGAGTACGCCTAAGCCTCTGGCTGCCTGAACCGCTCAGGCCGGGGAAGGCACAAAACGCAGGAGCAACCGAATCTGCGCATTTGTGGAGTACCCGAAAACTGGAACCGCACTCAACGCAGGGCCCGCTCCATATAGAGCAGCCGGGAGCCTGAGCAGTGTAGACGGCGAAAGCACAGACACCCGTGAGCGGGGCAAACCCAGTGTGGCCGGAACACGGTGAGCGCTATCCACACAGAGCGGTGACTGTCTGCAGCGCCCCGCCCTCCCCGTAGCAGGACTGAACTGAACTAGAGAACCTAAATAAGAGATCACCTCCGCCCGCCTGTGTCAGGGCGGAAATTAGACACCAAAGAGACAGCAAACAGAAGCCAAATAAACAAAGGGAACCGCTTCAGAAAGGACCGGTGCAACAGATTAAAATCCCTGAAGGTAACACCGACTACACGGGAAGGGGCCTACAGATATCGAGAAGTGTAAGCTGGAAAGAGGAGCTATCTGAAATTGAACTGAACCTACGCTGACCGCAACAACCTCAGAGAAATTGTAGATATATATGTACATTTTTTTTTTTTTAATTTAAAAAAAAAAAATTTTTTTTTTCTTTTCCCTTTTTTTTTTTTTTTAAAATTTTTTTATTTTTTCTCTTTCATTTTCTTTTATAATTCCCTATTACTCCCCCATTACTCCTCAACTTTCATTTTCATATATTTTTACGATTTTTTTATTTGGGAAAAAAAAAATTTTTTTTTTTTCTTTTTTTTTTTTTTTTTTTTTTTTTTTTCTTGTTTTTCTCTCCTATTTCCTTTTAGAGTCCTCTAATACTCCTCTACTATTCCTTAACTTTCACTTTCATTTCACTATAGCCACAAAAAAAAAGAGAGAGAAACCCTATTTTAAAACTGAACTTCATATACAGTTCCAAATTTTTTTGTGTGTTTTTGTTTTTAAATATTGTATTTCAAAGAGTCTAACCTCTACACTAGATTTTCAATCTTTGTTATTCTCCCTCAGAACACCTCTACTTCCTCCATTCCCCTTCTCTTCCCAATCCAACTCTGTGAATCTTTGTGGGTGTCTGGGCTACAGAGAACACTTTGGGAACAGATAACTGCGTAGATCTGTCTCTCTCCTCTTGAGTCCCCTTTTTCTCCTCCTGCTCACCTCTATCTCCTTCCTCCCTCTCCTATTCTTCATGTAACTCTGTGAACCTCTCTGGTTGTCTCTCACGGTGGAGAATCTTTTCACCATTAACCTAGAAGTTTTATTATCAGTACTGTATAGTTGGAGAAGCCTTGAGACTATTAGAAGAATAAAACAAATCCAGAGGCAGGAGACTTGAGCCCAAATCCTGAGAAAACCAGAAAACTCCTGACCACACGGAACATTAAGGAATAAGAGACCATCCAAAAGCTTCCATACCTACACCAAAACCAACCACCACCCAAGAGCCAATAAGCTCCAGTACAAGACATACCACGCAAATTCTTTAGCAACGCAGGAACATAGACCTGAGTGTCAACATACAGGCTCTCCAAAGTCACACCTAACACAGAGACCCATCGCAAAGCTCATTACTGGACACTCCATTGCACTCCAGAGAGAAGAAATCCAATTCCACGCACCAGAACGCTGACACAAGCTTCCCTAACCAGGAAACCTTGACAAACCAATCGTCCAACCCCACCCACTGGGTGAAACCTCCACAATAAAAAGGAACCTCAAACCACAAGAATACAGAAAGCCCACTCCAGACACAGCAATCTAAACATGATGAAAAGGCAGAGAAATACCCAACAGCTAAAGGAACATGAAAAAAGCCCACCAAGTCAAACAAAAGAGGAGGAAATAGGGAATCTACCTGAAAAAGAATTTAGAATAATGATAATAAAAATGATCCAAAATCTTGAAAACAAAATGGAGTTACAAATAAATAGCCTGGAGACAAAGATTGAGAAGATGCAAGAAATGTTTAACAAGGACCTAGAAGAAATAAAAAAAAATCAATTAAAAATTAATAATGAAATAAATGAGATCAAAAACACTCTGGAGGGAACCATGAGTAGAATAACAGAGACAGAAGATAGGATAAGTGAGTTAGAAGATAAAATGGTGGAAATAAATGAAGCAGAGAGGAAAAAAGAAAAAAGAATCAAAAAAAATGAGGACAACCTCAGGGACCTCTGGGACTATGTGAAACGCCCCAACATTCGAATCATAGGAGTCCCAGAAGAAGAAGACAAAAAGAAAGGCCATGAGAAGATACTCGAGGAGATAATTGCTGAAAACTTCCCTAAAATGGGGAAGGAAATAGCCAACCAAGTTCAAGAAACCCAGAGAGTCCCAAACAGGATAAACCCAAGGCGAAACACCCCAAGACACATATTAATCAAATTAACAAAGATCAAACACAAAGAACAAATATTAAAAGCAGCAAGGGAGAAACAACAAATAACACACAAAGGGATTCCCATAAGGATAACAGCTGATCTATCAATAGAAACCCTTCAGGCCAGAAGGGAATGGCAGGACATACTTAAAGTAATGAAAGAGAATAACCTACAACCTAGATTACTCTACCCAGCAAGGATCTCATTCAGATATGAAGGAGAACTCAAAAGCTTTACAGACAAGCAAAAGCTGAGAGAATTCACCACCACCAAACCAGCTCTTCAACAAATACTAAAGGATCTTCTCTAGACAGGAAACGCAGAAAGGTGGTATAAAAGTGAACCCCAAACAACAAAATAAATGGCAACAGGACCATACCTATCAATAATTACCTTAAATGTAAATGGGTTGAATGCCCCAACCAAAAGACAAAGGCTGGCTGAATGGATACAAAAGCAAGACCCCTATATATGCTGTCTACAAGAGACCCACCTCAAAGCAAGGGACACATACAGACTAAAAGTGAAGGGCTGGAAAAAAATATTCCACGCAAACGGAGACCAAAAGAAAGCAGGAGTCGCAATACTCATATCAGATAAAATAGACTTTCAAATTAAGTCTGTGAAAAGAGACAAAGATGGACACTACATAATGATCAAAGGATCAATCCAAGAAGAAGATATAACAATTATAAATATATATGCACCCAACATAGGAGCACCGCAATATGTAAGGCAAACGCTAACGAGTATGAAAGAGGAAATTAATAGTAACACAATAATAGTAGGAGACTTTAATACCCCACTCACAACTATGGATAGATCAACTAAACAGAAAATGAACAAGGAAACACAAACTTTAACGGACACAATGGACCAGCTAGACCTAATTGACATCTATAGGACATTTCACCCCAAAACAATCAACTTCACCTTTTTCTCAAGTGCACACGGAACCTTCTCCAGAATAGATCACATCCTGGGCCATAAATCTAGTCTTGGTAAATTCAAAAACATTGAAATCATTCCAGTCATCTTTTCTGACCACAGTGCAGTAAGATTAGATCTCAATTACAGGAAAAAAATTATTAAAAATTCAAACATATGGAGGCTAAACAACACGCTTCTGAATAACCAACAAATCATAGAAGAAATCAAAAAAGAAATCAAAATATGCATAGAAATGAATGAAAATGATAACACAACAACCCAAAACCTATGGGACACTGTAAAAGCAGTGCTAAGGGGAAGATTCATAGCATTACAGGCCTACCTCAAGAAACAAGAAAAAAGTCAAATAAATAACCTAACTCTACACCTAAAGCAACTAGAGGAAGAAGAAATGAAGAACCCCAGGGTTAGTAGAAGGAAAGAAATCTTAAAAATTAGGGCAGAAATAAATGCAAAAGAAACTAAAGAGACCATAGCAAAAATTAACAAAGCTAAAAGCTGGTTTTTTGAAAAAATTAACAAAATTGACAAACCATTAGCAAGACTCATTAAGAAACAAAGGGAGAAGAACCAAATTAACAAAATTAGAAATGAAAATGGAGAGATCACAACAGACAACACTGAAATACAAAGGATCATAAGAGACTACTACCAGCAGCTCTATGCCAATAAAATGGACAACTTGGAAGAAATGGACAAGTTCTTAGAGAAGTATAACTTTCCAAAACTGAACCAGGAAGAAATAGAAGATCTTAACAAAACGATCACAAGCAAGGAAATCGAAACTGTAATCAGAAATCTTCCAGCAAACAAAAGCCCAGGACCAGATGGCTTCACAGCTGAATTCTACCAAAAATTTAGAGAAGAGCTAACACCTATCTTACTCAAACTCTTCCAGAAAATTGCAGAAGAAGGTAGACTTCCAAACTCATTCTATGAGGCCACCATCACCCTAATTCCAAAACCAGACAAAGATGCCACAAAAAAAGAAAACTACAGGCCAATATCACTGATGAACATAGATGCAAAAATCCTTAACAAAATTCTAGCAAACAGAATCCAACAACATATTAAAAAAAAAAATCATTCATCATGACCAAGTGGGCTTTATCCCAGGAATGCAAGGATTCTTTAATATCCGCAAATCAATCAATGTAATACACCACATTAACAAATTGAAAGATAAAAACCATATGATTATCTCAATAGATGCAGAAAAAGCCTTTGACAAAATTCAACATCCATTTATGATTAAAACTCTCCAGAAAGCAGGAATAGAAGGAACATACCTCAACATAATAAAAGCTATATATGACAAACCCACAGCAAGCATCACCCTCAATGGTGAAAAATTGAAAGCATTTCCCCTGAAATCAGGAACAAGACAAGGGTGCCCACTCTCACCACTACTATTCAACATAGTTTTGGAAGTTTTGGCCACAGCAATCAGGGCAGAAAAAGAAGTAAAAGGAATCCAGATAGGAAAAGAAGAAGTGAAACTCTCGCTGTTTGCAGATGACATGATCCTCTACATAGAAAACCCTAAAGACTCTACCAGAAAATTACTAGAGCTAATCAACGAATACAGTCAAGTTGCAGGATATAAAATTAACACACAGAAATCTCTTGCATTCCTATACACTAACAATGAGAAAACAGAAAGAGAAATTAAGGAAACAATACCATTCACCATTGCAACAAAAAGAATAAAATACTTAGGAGTATATCTACCTAAAGAAACAAAAGACCTATACATAGAAAACTATAAAACACTGATGAAAGAAATCAAAGAGGACACAAGCAGATGGAGAAATATACCGTGTTCATGGATTGGAAGAATCAATATTGTCAAAATGGCTATACTACCCAAAGTAATCTATAGATTCAATGCAATCCCTATCAAACTACCAACAGTATTTTTCACAGAACTAGAACAAATAATTTCACAATTTGTATGGAAATACAAAAAACCTCGAATAGCCAAAGTAATCCTGAGAAAGAAGAATGGAACTGGAGGAATCAATCTGCCTGACTTCAGACTCTACTACAAAGCCACAGTCATCAAGACAGTATGGTACTGGCACAAAGACAGAAATATAGATCAATGGAACAGAATAGAAAGCCCAGAGATAAGTCCACGAACCTATGGTCACCTTATCTTCGACAAAGGAGGCAAGGATATACAATGGAAAAAAGATAACCTCTTTAACAAGTGGTGCTGGGAAAACTGGTCAACCACCTGTAAAAGAATGAAACTAGAACACTTTCTAACACCATACACAAAAAATAAACTCAAAATGGATTAAAGATCTAAATGTAAGACCAGAAACTATCAAACTCCTAGAGGAGAACATAGGCAAAACACTCTCCGACATAAATCACAGCAGGATCCTCTATGACCCACATCCCAGAATTTCAGAAATAAAAGCAAAAATAAACAAATGGGACCTAATGAAACTTAAAAGCTTTTGCACAACAAAGGAAACTATAAGCAAGACAGCCCTCAGATTGGGAGAAAATAATAGCAAACGAAGCAACAGACAAAGGATTAATCTCAAAAATATACAAGCAACTCCTCCAGCTCAACTCCAGAAAAATAAATGACCCAATCAAAAAATGGGCCAAAGAACTCAACAGACATTTCTCCAAGGAAGACATACAGATGGCTAACAAACACATGAAAAGATGCTCAACATCACTCATTATCAGAGAAATGCAAATCAAAACCACAATGAGGTACCATTACACGCCAGTCAGGATGGCTGCTATCCAAAAGTCTACAAGCAATAAATGCTGGAGAGGGTGTGGAGAAAAGGGAACCCTCTTACACTGTTGGTGGGAATGCAAATTAGTACAGCCACTATGGAAAACAGTGTGGAGATTTCTTAAAAAGCTGGAAATAGAACTGCCGTATGACCCAGCAATCCCACTTCTGGGCATACACACCAAGGAAACCAGATCTGAAAGAGACACATGCACCCCAATGTTCATCGCAGCAATGTTTACAATAGCCAGGACATGGAAGCAACCCAGATGCCCATCAGCAGACGAATGGATGAGGAAGCTGTGGTACATATACACCATGGAATATTACTCAGCCATTAAAAAGAATTCATTTGAATCAGTTCTAATGAGATGGATGAAACTGGAGCCCATTATACAGAGCGAAGTAAGCCAGAAAGATAAAGACCATTACAGTATACTAACACATATATATGGACTTTAGAAAGATGGTAACGATAACCCTATATGCAAAACAGAAAAAGAGACTCAGATGTATGGAACAGACTTGTGGACTCTGGGAGAAGGCGAGGGTGGGATGTTTTAGGAGAACAGCATTGAAACATGTATATTATCTAGGGTGAAACAGATCACCAGCCTAGGTTGGGTGCATGAGACAAGTGCTCGGGCCTGGTGCACTGGGAAGACCCAGAGGGATCGGGTGGAGAGGGAGGTGGGAGGGGGGACTGGGATGGGGAGTACATGTAGATCCATGGCTGATTCATATCAATGTATAACAAAAACTACTGTAATGATGTAAAGTAATTAGCCTCCAACTAATAAAAATTAAAAAAAAAAAAAAAAGTAGGTCTTTAGTTGGTCTCTGGACCAGTTGTAAATCTTGTTAATTTAACTCCTTTTAAACATTTTAAGCTGCCCTAGTGTATTTAATATGCTCATTTTTTTCCTATGCATACATAAATTATCTAACAAACTTGCTCAAGTATTTAAGCAATACTTAGAAAATTAATAAATGAATGTTAAAACTGGAAAAAAAAAAAAAAAAAGAATTACTCTGTCAGACCAGACCTCTTGTCTCAGAGATAGCATAGTAAACAAGAGATGATCCTTTGTCCCATGGAGCCTAGGGACAAAGGAAGCAAGACATTAAGGATTAGTTAATATAATTTAATGTTATACTATCATGAAGTCTGCCACTGCATGGCTGAAAGAGTAATGACTGAACTGTGGGTCCAAGAATGAGGAGGGCATAGGCAGAAGAAGGAACAGGCTAGAAGACTTGGATAAGAGAGTTTCTTAATCAGGGGAAACTAAAGTCTGCTGGAGCACCCAAGAGGAAGAAGACAGAAATGACAGATGAAATTTGGAAGACGGGCATGGTATAGGTCAGGAGGGATTGGTAGTGATGGTAAGAAAGTTTACCTTTTTCAAATGGGAGGAGGAAACTCTTTAATTATTTTTAACAGGAAAATGACCTGAAGTGATTTGAGATTTTGAAATTCACTCTTATTGTAGCACCAATCCATATAAAAGGCAAGGAAATGGGGTGGGACTATTTTAAGAATGTAAGAGTTGATGATAGAGAAGAGGGTAAGTGGTGCATTCAAGAGTTCTTTAAGTGGTAGAATTCTTTTGTATAAAATGGAAATAGATTATTTACTCAGCTGTATGATTATTTTTGTTTCATTAAAAAATAATCTTGAATTAAGTCTGCCCAGATACATGAAATAGAAAAAGATGAAAGAAAATAAGGATAGAATGACAAGTGGAAAACAAGAGGTTTATGCTTTGTTTTTTAAACAAATCTATAGGCTATGAAATGCCCTTTATTATTAATAAAGGTTAGAGTAAAATTTGGCTCTCAAATTCTAGTAGCCCAAAGAAAAGAAATAGAACAGCTGCACACTCACACTGAATATTGGAGCATTCAGAACTGAAGCTTCTGAATAAAGGGCAGTGTTTGTCACAGACTCTTCTGTTCATGCTGGCAAGACCAAAGACTTGAAACCACTGATCCTCAGTTTCTTTATCTGTGTGATGGGCATAACACTATCGTGCACCTTAAAGGTTGTCAGAAGAATCAAATTCTGGTATTAAACAAATACGTTTTGAACTCACTTCACTGTATTCTGTAAAATGCTCTGGTTACTGGAGATCCACAGAAAACAAGATAGGCAGGGGTCTGAGAAGTTATAGTGATTACATTCTACTTCATGCTGAGTGAGAGATGGTGGCAGAAAGAGACAAGTAATAAGCATACAAATGAAGTTATGTCAGTATCACAAAGATGTCAGTTTCACCCAGCTTTATTAATCACTCCAATAATCATATCAACAGTACTCTTTTTCAAGCAATCAAGCTGATTTTAAGTTCATATGGAAAAATAAAGAAACCAAAATAGCAAGAAAAATTTTGAAGGAGAACAATAAAGAGAGGGATTACCCTGATGTATTTTAGAACAATTTTGTACCTAAAATAGTTGATATAGTGTAGTGTTAGGGAATGGACAAAGGTAAATCAACATGACAGACTAGAAATTTGAGATAGAGGCCCATAGGCACCTAGGAATTCAGTGTTTGATAACAGAGTTATTTTAAATCAGTGGGTGAAAAAATGGACTATTCAATACATTGAATAACTGGGTAGCCATTTGGGAAAAAGTTGATACATTCATCATAGTATGAAGGGAAAATTTTAGTTTCTGCCTAAATTAAATGTTACTCTCAAAATATTGGTAAAGAGGGGTGGAGGTATATAATATACCTTATACTGCTGCTTTGAAAGATAGCAGTGAAAAATTATATCAACAAAAACTTAAAATCCTCACTACTAGTTTTGGTTTGTTTCTTTATTTTTGTGAACATGCATTTCATTTTTAAAATCTGTTTCAGACACTCAAAAACATAAGAATATTATCATGAGCATCCATGAACCTAGCATTCCAAATGTTTTTTATTTCAAATGTTTTTGAAGCCCACATATATGATCTCTGATTTACCTATCTTCTCCCTAGGACCTAGTTCACTAAATACCCTACCTAAGCTATTTAATTCTTCAAACATTTTATATTTGCTATTTCCCATGATGTCACTAAGCATTAGTTCTTGCATTTTCACTTTTAGCTGTATGGAATTTATTTATTTATTCACTCATTCGATCATTTAATTTTTGTATTTCTGATGGCCATTCGGTCATTAAGGTGTTTATTCTTATTTTTCTTTTCCATCAGCAAATACACCCAGATCCACCTTCAGAACATGCCCAGAATTTCCCCTGGTCCAAAGCCATCACCTTCTGGCTGGATCATCGTGATAAAGTCCTCACTGATCATTGTCACTGCTTCAGTCTGTTCTCAGAACAATGACCAGAGGGATTTTTTTGCAAAATATAAATCAGAATCTTTGCAGATTTTCCCAATAAAGCCCAACATGATCGCAAGATTTAGAAATCCCTGTATGACATGTTTCCCTGCCAGTTATTCCTCTGGCCTCATTTCCTCCTCCTCCCTCAACCCAGCGGAACTGGATACCCTGCTCTTTCTCAGCCCCAGGGAAGCGCTTGCTGTTGCTTCTGCCTAAAACAGTCTTCTCTGCTATCATTACCTCTCTCCCTCTTCTCAGGATTTTCACTTAGATGTCATTCTCTCAGGGAGGACTTCAATTATGCATTTATTTTCCAACCCACCCCTGAAAATTTCCCTCTCTTTTTTCTCCCTACTACTTACCACTTCCAACACATAATTTGCTTCATTGCCAGTTTTCCTCCACTAGAGGCTTCAAGAAAGAAAGCATTTCTGCCCTTTTGTCAACTGCCTTAGCCTTGAAATCTAGAACTTTTCTTGGCACATCCCAAGTGCTCAATAAATATTTCATGTAGGAATTAATAAGTGAGACCCAGACATACCCATCAGTAGAAGATGGAGTGGCTAAGTTCCAACATTTCTCAAGCAATTAACATGAAGTTAAAAGGAAAAATTCTGTATATTTACAATTAGCTGAACTTAGAGACTCATTAAAAAACATTTGGTAAAAAGGTGCCATTATGAAATAGCATGAAGACAAGCAAGTGATTTAAGGAAATTCATTACAGTCATCCTTGTCCAAATCCCTCCTTTTCTGTTTCCTTCCAAGTTACCACATTGCATTTCCATTTCAGCTGCTGGAGTTAGATTTGTGATTCGCTTGAACAGCTCTTAGTGCCCTTATGAGACTATTATTTGACCCTATGCGCCTTTCAGTGCC
>JAJLRB010002634.1:0-13879 GCA_020976825.1 Odocoileus hemionus | reverse complement strand
ACTGCAGAGACCTTAGTATACACATAAATGTTTATCTAGCTTCTACATGCCCTAATCCCTGAGTATTTCTGATGGATCTTGGTTAAATCACTTTGTTTTTTATTTCAACTTTAAGCTTCTTGCAGAGACTATGTATTCCCAACATCTTGGCTTAGAAATGCTAGATTTTGTATTCTCCCCCGCCCCCCCCCCCCTTTTTTTTTTGTACATTTAAAAATGTAACACCTCTGAATTCTATTGTGTGGAGCTAGAATCATTATTTTTGAGGATAGTATTTCAACATAAATGAAATCCAGCAATCTCAGCTGAAGAACATCACAATACATCTGAGATGACTGTTTTCATTGATGTCATGAGAGAGTATTAAGCAGCAGTGTGAGAAAAACTGTATTTGCTCATCATTCTGCTGCTATTAAGAGATCACAGCTGCCTTGAGTATAAAGGAAATAGCAGCCACATTCCTGTGTTCAGCTAAATTTCCCAGGAATTCCTTGGAAAAGGAATATGTTTAGTTTATATGTGAATCTCTAGATTCCTATATAGGTTATAGCTTTTTTTATATTGAGTTAAAGGATAAACAATGATTTCTAAAGCCATGTTTCTTTTCTAATTGTTCAAGAAATTCTAACTTTGCACAAGGATTCCAAGAGCAACTTAAATTTTTTCACTCATACACACCAAAATTAGCTATCATCTTGACACTAATTAGTATATGGAATTAGAAATTGAAGCCCTGGAATTTCCTACAGCCATTCTTGGTAGTATCAAACTTCCAAATTTTGACTACTCATCACTAACTTCCTACGCCATCCTCATCTCCGAAGACTCTATGCTGCAGCTGTTATGGAAACTACTGATACTTTGGGCCCATGGTGGTAGATGCTATGGCTTTGGAGGCTTAGGGTGTGACTACTGTCAGGACTTTGGAGGCCTGAGACAAGTCAATTAGTGTGATTAGAATGAGTATTAGTGTAGCTGCTGTCATCCATTGTGCTATGAGAAAACAAGTCTTATGGCTTCTTCTGAAAACCTTGAGCATTTAAATAATTCCCCAGAGATTCATAAGCTCAATTTCAAATCCTCTTCTTTTCACCCACAGTCTATAATTGATATTTCCTCGCCATTGCTGAGAAACCCACCTCTGTTGGCCCCCATCTTTTTTTTTTTTTTTCCCCCCATTTATTTTTATTAGTTGGAGGCTAACCACTTCACAGCATTGCAGTGGTTTTTGTCATACATTGAATTAGCCATGGATTTACATGTATTCCCCATCCCGGTCCCCCCTCCCACCTCCCTCCCCCACCCCATCCCTCTGGGTCCTCCCAGTGCACCAGGCCTGAGCACTTGTCTCATGCATCCAACCTGGGCTGGTGATCTGTTTCACCCTAGATATACATGTTTCGATGCTGTTCTCTTGAAACATCCCACCCCCGGGTTCTCCCATAGAGTCCACAAGTCTGTTCTATACATCTGAGTCTCTTTTTTTTTTTTTTGCATATAGGGTTATCGTTACCATCTTTCTAAATTCCATATATATGTGTTAGTATACTGTAATGGTCTTTATATTTCTGGCTGGCTTACTTCGCTCTGTATAATGGGCTCCAGTTTCACCCATCTCATTAGAACTGATTCAAATGAATTCTTTTTAACGGCTGAGTAATATTCCATGGTGTATATGTACCACAGCTTCCTCATCCATTCATCTGCTGATGGGCATCTAGGTTGCTTCCATGTCCTGGCTATGATAAACAGTGCTGCGATGAACATTGGGGTGCACGTGTCTCTTTCAGATCTGGTTTCCTTGGTGTATATGCCTAGAAGTGGTATTGCTGGGTCATATGGCAGTTCTATTTCCAGTTTTTTAAGAAATCTCCACACTGTTTTCCATAGCGGCTGTACTAGTTTGCATTCCCACCAACAGTGTAAGAGGGTTCCCTTTTCTCCACACCCTCTCCAGCATTTATTGCTTGTAGACTTTTGGATAGCAGCCATCCTGACTGGCGTGTAATGGTACCTCATTGTGGTTTTGATTTGCATTTCTCTGATAATGAGTGATGTTGAGCATCTTTTCATGTGTGTTTTTTAGCCATCCGTATGTCTTCCTTGGAGAAATGTCTGTTTAGTTCTTTGGCCCATTTTTTGATTGGGTCATTTATTTTTCTGGAGTTGAGCTGGAGGAGTTGCTTGTATATTTTTGAAATTAATCCTTTGTCTGTTGCTTCATTTGCTATTATTTTCTCCCAATCTGAGGGCTGTCTTTTCACCTTGCTTATAGTTTCCTTTGTTGTACAAAAGCTTTTAAGTTTCATTAGGTCCCATTTGTTTATTTTTGCTTTTGTTTCTAAAATTCTGGGATGTGGGTCATAGAGGATCCTGCTGTGATTTATGTCGGAGAGTGTTTTGCCTATGTTCTCCTCTAGGAGTTTTATAGTTTCTGGTCTTACATTTAGATCTTTAATCCATTTTGAGTTTATTTTTGTGTATGGTGTTAGAAAGTGTTCTAGTTTCATTCTTTTACAGGTGGTTGACCAGTTTTCCCAGCACCACTTGTTAAAGAGGTTGTCTTTTTTCCATTGTATATCCTTGCCTCCTTTGTCGAAGATAAGGTGACCATAGGTTCGTGGATTTATCTCTGGGCTTTCTATTCTGTTCCATTGATCTATACTTCTGTCTTTGTGCCAGTACCATACTGTCTTGATGACTGTGGCTTTGTAGTATAGTCTGAAGTCAGGCAGATTGATTCCTCCAGTTCCATTCTTCTTTCTCAAGGTTACTTTGGCTATTCGAGGTTTCTTGTATTTCCATACAAATTGTGAGATTATTTGTTCTAGTTCTGTGAAAAATACCGTTGGTAGCTTGATAGGGATTGCATTGAATCTATAGATTGCTTTGGGTAGTATAGCCATTTTGACAATATTGATTCTTCCAATCCATGAACACGGTATATTTCTCCATCTGTTTGTGTCCTCTTTGATTTCTTTCATCAGTGTTTTATAGTTTTCTATGTATAGGTCTTTTGTTTCTTTAGGTAGATATACTCCTAAGTATTTTATTCTTTTTGTTGCAATGGTGAATGGTATCGTTTCCTTAATTTCTCTTTCTGTTTTCTCATTGTTAGTGTATAGGAATGCAAGAGATTTCTGTGTGTTAATTTTATATCCTGCAACTTTACTGTATTCATTGATTAGCTCTAGTAATTTTCTGGTAGAGTCTTTAGGGTTTTCTATGTAGAGGATCATGTCATCTGCAAACAGAGAGAGTTTCACTTCTTCTTTTCCTATCTGGATTCCTTTTACTTCTTTTTCTGCCCTGATTGCTGTGGCCAACACTTCCAAAACTATGTTGAATAGTAGTGGTGAGAGTGGGCACCCTTGTCTTGTTCCTGATTTCAGGGGAAATGCTTTCAATTTTTCACCATTGAGGGTGATGCTTGCTGTGGGTTTGTCATATATAGCTTTTATTATGTTGAGGTATGTTCCTTCTATTCCTGCTTTCTGGAGAGTTTTAATCATAAATGGATGTTGAATTTTGTCAAAGGCTTTTTCTGCATCTATTGAGATAATCATATGGTTTTTTTCTCTTTCAATTTGTTAATGTGGTGTATTACATTGATTGATTTGCGGATATTAAAGAATCCTTGCATTCCTGGGATAAAGCCCACTTGGTCATGGTGTATGATTTTTTTAATATGTTGTTGGATTCTGTTTGCTAGAATTTTGTTAAGGATTTTTGCGTCTATGTTCATCAGTGATATTGGCCTGTAGTTCTCTTTTTTTGTGGCATCTTTGTCTGGTTTTGGAATTAGGGTGATGGTGGCCTCATAGAATGAGTTTGGAAGTTTACCTTCTTCTGCAATTTTCTGGAAGAGTTTGAGTAAGATAGGTGTTAGCTCTTCCCTAAATTTTTGGTAGAATTCAGCTGTGAAGCCATCTGGTCCTGGGCTTTTGTTTGCTGGAAGATTTCTGATTACAGTTTCAATTTCCTTGCTTGTGATGGGTTTGTTAAGATCTTCTATTTCTTCCTGGTTCAGTTTTGGAAAGTTATACTTCTCTAAGAACTTGTCCATTTCTTCCAAGTTGTCCATTTTATTGGCATAGAGCTGCTGGTAGTAGTCTCTTATGATCCTTTGTATTTCAGTGTTGTCTGTTGTGATCTCTCCATTTTCGTTTCTAATTTTGTTAATTTGGTTCTTCTCCCTTTGTTTCTTAATGAGTCTTGCTAATGGTTTGTCAATTTTGTTTATTTTTTCAAAAAACCAGCTTTTAGCTTTGTTGATTTTTGCTATGGTCTCTTTAGTTTCTTTTGCATTTATTTCTGCCCTAATTTTTAAGATTTCTTTCCTTCTACTTACCCTGGGGTTCTTCATTTCTTCCTTCTCTAGTTGCTTTAGGTGTAGAGTTAGGTTATTTATTTGACTTTTTTCTTGTTTCTTGAGGTAGGCCTGTAATGCTATGAATCTTCCCCTTAGCACTGCTTTTACAGTGTCCCATAGGTTTTGGGTTGTTGTGTTTTCATTTTCATTCATTTCTATGCATGTTTTGATTTCTTTTTTGATTTCTTCTATGATTTGTTGGTTATTCAGAAGCGTGTTGTTTAGCCTCCATATGTTTGAATTTTTAATAATTTTTTTCCTGTAATTGAGATCCAGTCTTACTGCACTGTGGTCAGAAAAGATGACTGGAATGGTTTCAATTTTTTTGAATTTACCAAGACTAGATTTATGGCCTATGATGTGATCTATTCTGGAGAAGGTTCCGTGTGCACTTGAGAAAAAGGTGAAGTTGATTGTTTTGGGGTGAAACGTCCTATAGATGTCAATAAGGTCTAGCTGGTCCATTGTGTCCTTTAAAGTTTGTGTTTCCTTGTTTATTTTCTGTTTAGTTGATCTATCCATAGTTGTGAGTGGGGTATTAAAGTCTCCTACTATTAATGTGTTACTATTAATTTCCTCTTTCATACTCGTTAGTGTTTGCCTTACATATTGCGGTGCTCCTATGTTGGGTGCATATATATTTATAATTGTTATATCTTCTTCTTGGATTGATCCTTTGATCATTATGTAGTGTCCATCTTTGTCTCTTTTCACAGACTTAATTTGAAAGTCTATTTTATCTGATATGAGTATTGCGACTCCTGCTTTCTTTTGGTCTCCGTTTGCGTGGAATATTTTTTTCCAGCCCTTCACTTTTAATCTGTATGTGTCCCTTGCTTTGAGGTGGGTCTCTTGTAGACAGCATATATAGGGGTCTTGCTTTTGTATCCATTCAGCCAGCCTTTGTCTTTTGGTTGGGGCATTCAACCCATTTACATTTAAGGTAATTATTGATAGGTATGGTCCCGTTGCCATTTATTTTGTTGTTTGGGGTTCACGTTTACACCACCTTTCTGTGTTTCCTGTCTAGAGAAGATCCTTTAGTATTTGTTGAAGAGCTGGTTTGGTGGTGCTGAATTCTTTCAGCTTTTGCTTGTCTGTAAAGCTTTTGAGTTCTCCTTCATATCTGAATGAGATCCTTGCTGGGTAGAGTAATCTAGGTTGTAGGTTATTCTCTTTCATTACTTTAAGTATGTCCTGCCATTCCCTTCTGGCCTGAAGGGTTTCTATTGATAGATCAGCTGTTATCCTTATGGGAATCCCTTTGTGTGTTATTTGTTGTTTCTCCCTTGCTGCTTTTAATATTTGTTCTTTGTGTTTGATCTTTGTTAATTTGATTAATATGTGTCTTGGGGTGTTTCGCCTTGGGTTTATCCTGTTTGGGACTCTCTGGGTTTCTTGGACTTGGTTGGCTATTTCCTTCCCCATTTTAGGGAAGTTTTCAGCTATTATCTCCTCGAGTATCTTCTCATGGCCTTTCTTTTTGTCTTCTTCTTCTGGGACTCCTATGATTCGAATGTTGGGGCGTTTCACATTGTCCCAGAGGTCCCTGAGGTTGTCCTCATTTCTTTTGATTCTTTTTTTTTTTTTTCCTCTCTGCTTCATTTATTTCCACCATTTTATCTTCTAACTCACTTATCCTATCTTCTGTCTCTGTTATTCTACTCATGGTTCCCTCCAGAGTGTTTTTGATCTCATTTATTCATTGTTAATTTTTAATTGACTTTTTTTTATTTTTCTTCTAGGTCCTTGTTAAACCTTTCTTGCATCTTCTCAATCTTTGTCTCCAGGCTATTTATTTGTAACTCCATTTTGTTTTCAAGATTTTGATCATTTTTATTATCATTATTCTAAATTCTTTTTCAGGTAGATTCCCTATTTCTTCCTCTTTTGTTTGACTTGGTGGGCTTTTTCCATGTTCCTTTACCTGTTGGGTATTTCTCTGCCTTTTCATCTTGTTTAGATTGCTGTGTCTGGAGTGGGCTTTCTATATTCTTGTGGTCTGTCGTTCCTTTTTATTGTGGAGGTTTCACCCAGTGGGTGGGGTTGGATGATTGGTTTGTCAGGGTTTCCTGGTTAGGGAAGCTTGTGTCAGCGTTCTGGTGTGTGGAATTGGATTTCTTCTCTCTGGAGTGCAGTGGATTGTCCAGTAATGAGTTTTGCGATGGGTCTTTGTGTTAGGTGTGACTTTGGACAGCCTGTGTTTGTTGACACTCAGGTCTATGTTCCTGCGTTGCTAAAGAATTTGCGTGGTATGTCTTGTACTAGAGCTTATTGGCTCTTGGGTTGTGGTTGGTTTTAGTGTAGGTATGGAGGCTTTTGGATGGTCTCTTATCCCTTAATGTTCCATGTAGTCAGGAGTTATCTGGTTTTCTCAGGTTTTGGGCTTAAGTCTCCTGCCTCTGGGTTTCAGTTTTATTCTTCCAATAGTCTCAGGACTTCTCCAACTATACAGCACTGATAATAAAACTTCTAGGTTAATGGTGAAAAGATTCTCCACTGTGAGAGACAACCAGAGAGATTCACAGAGTTACATGAAGAATAGGAGAGGGAGGAAGGAGATAGAGGTGAGCAGGAGGAGAAAAAGGGGACTCAAGAGGAGAGAGACAGATCTACGTAGTTATCTGTTCCCAAAGTGTTCTCTGTTGCCCAGACACCCACAAAGATCACAGAATTGGATTGGGAAGAGAAGGGGAAAGGAGGAGGAAAATAGAGGTGTTCTGGGGTAGAAAACAGAGAGTTAAAAGTGGGAGAGTAATCACCACACTCCTGAATAGAAATGGGAACTGAATATTGGATTCTTAAATGTCCAAAATTTATATCACATACTGAAAAACAAAGATTAAAAATCTAGTGTAGAGGTTAGACTCATTGAAATACAATATCTAAAAACAAAAACAAAAACACACAAAAAAAAAATTAGAAATGTGTATGAAGTTTGGTTTAAAAATAGGGTTTCTCTCTCTCTCTCTCTCTTTTTTTGGCAAGGTTATAGTGAAATGAAAATGAAAATTAAGGAATAATAGAGGAGTGTTAGAGGACTTTTAAAGGAAGTAGAAGAGAAAAACAAGAAAAAAAAAAAAAAAAAAATTTTTTTCCCTAATTAAAAAAAAGTAAAAATATATGAAAATGAAAGATGAGGAGTAATGGGGGAGTAATGGGGAATTTTAAAAGAAAATAAAAGAGAAAAAATAAAAAATTTTAAAAAAAAAAAAGGAAAGAAAAAAAAAAATTTTTTTTTCCTAATTAAAAAAAAAAAAATAAAAATATATGAAAATGAAAGATCAGGAGTAATGGGGGAGTAATAGGGAATTTTAAAAGAAAATAAAAGAGAAAAAATAAAAAGTAAAAAAAAAAAAAAAAAAGAAAAAAAAAACTTTTAAAACTACTGTAATGATGTAAAGCAATTAGCCTCCAACTAATAAAAATTAAAAAAAAAAAAAAAAAAAAAAATATATGAAAATGAAAGATGAGGAGTAATGGGGGAGTAATAGGGTGTTTTAGAAGAAAATAAAAGAGAAAAAATAAAAGATAAAAAAAGAAGGAAAGAAAAAAAAAAAAATTTTTTTTTTTTTTCCTAATTAAAAAAATCGTATAAATATATGAAAATGAAAGTTGAGGAGTAATGGGGGAGTAATAGGGAATTTTAAAAGAAAATAGAAGAGAAAAAATAAAAAAAAAAAAAAAAAAAAAAAAAAAAAAAAAAAAAAAAAAAAATTTTTCTTTTCTTTTTTCTCTCTTTAATAAATTAAAAAAAAAAACATATGTATCTAGGAATTCCTCTGGAGTTGTTGCGGTCAGTGTAGGTTCAGTTCAATTTCAGATAGCTCCTCTTTCCAGCTTACACTTCTAGATATCTATAGGCTCCTTCCGGTGTAGTCGATGTTACCTTCAGGGATTTTAATCTGTTGCACCGGTCCTTTCTGAAGCGGTTCCCTTTGTTTATTTTGGCTTCTCTTAGGTGTCTAATTTCCGCCCTGACACAGGCGGGCAGAGGTGATCTCTTATTTAGGTTCGCTAGTTCAGTTTAGCCCTGCTACGGGGAGGGCGGGGCGCTGCAGACAGATACCGCTCTGTGTGGCTAGCACTCACCGGCCACCCTGGGTTTGCCCCGCTCACGGGTGTCTGTGCTTTCTCCGTCTACACTGCTCAGGCTCCCGGCTGCTATATATGGAGCGGGCCCTGCGTTGAGTGCGGTTGCAGATTTCGGGTACTCCACACAGAAGCGCGGATTCGGTTGCGCCTGCGTTTTGTGCCTTTCCCGGCCTGAGCGGTTCGGGCAGCCAGGGTGCAGCGCGCCTTTTCCCTCCGTGTCGAGCGGCCCAGGCAGCCAGGGGCTTGCGCGCCCTCTCTCCGGGTTCGGCGCGCTTTTCCCCTCCGCGGCCTCAGCGCGCGCCGCCAGTCGGGTCTCGGGAAGTCTTTAGATAGGAGCCAGGGCCTGTTTGCAGTGTGGGAGGGGGTGGCTTCTCAGGGGCTGAGTTTGCCCTTTTCCCCTCCCCCCTGCCTCCTACCTCCAGCGGGGACGGGCCGGCTCTTTCCTGGACTTTCTCAGTCCCTTTGTTTTGCGAACTGCAGGCAGTGTGTTCCGACCGGTTAATTTTGTCCCACCGTTTAAAAAAAGCTCCCTCCGATTGCTCTCAGGGTCTTCGGGCCGGACCTCACCCTAAGCAATGCCGCCCGCTCCTCTCCGTTCTGCCCCGCTTGTTGCTGGCGGGTGCGCGGGCGTCTGGGGTACTTTTCTGCTGGGAGTTGCTTTTAGGCACGTAATCTGTGGGCCTTATTTAATTTTTCCTCCCAGTTAGATTGCCGAAAACTTCCCCCAGTCCCGCCAGTGCGAGGGTTTCCTGGTGATTGGAAACTTCCTCTATTAAGACTCCCTTCCCGGGACGGGTCACCGTCCGTAGCTCTTTTGTCTCCCTTTTTATCTTTTATATTTTCTCCTACCTCCCTTTGACGACAATGGGCTGCTTTTCTGGGCGCCTGATGTCCTCTGCTAGCGATCAGAAGTTGTTTCGTGAAATTTGCTCAGCGTTCAAATGTTCTTTCGATGAATTTGTAGGGGAGAAAGTGTTCTCCCCGTCCTATTCCTCCGCCATCTTGGCTCCTCAAATGTGTTTTCTTCCCACTCTTACCTCCAAACAGATTATACATATAAGATGCACAGATTTTAAAAGTCATAGATTGTTGACAGGGAAAAGAGTCCTACACTGGGTTCTTAGGATTTCCATAACAAAGTGCCATGAACTAGATGGATTTAAACACAAATTTATTCTCCTACAGTTCTGGAGATCAGAAGTTCAGAATCAAGGTATCCACAGATACATGCTCTCTGAAGACTCTAGAGGAGAATCTGTTCTATGCCTTTCTTCTGATTTCTGGTGTCACCAGCAATCCTTGGCATTCCTTGATTTGTGGACACAGCACTCCAATCTTTGCCTCCATAGTCACACGCTTTCTTCATGTGTGTTTCTGTGTCTCTTCTTTTCTTATATGGACATAGTTATATTGGGTTAATATCCACCCTAACTGATCATGACCTTATTTTAACTTGATTACATCTGCAAAGTTCTAGTTCCAATATCAACTTTAAAAATATTCACAACCTAAAAGTTGATGGTTATGCTTTATTTGGTGGTAATTTTTTTTAAGACTTCAAGCCTAGAAACATGCACCTCAAGTAACCCTGAGAAAACTGCTCCCAGGAAGAGAGCAGGGAGCTTGGATTTATAGCAGTTTTGCAACATAGGACAGGTAGTTGTGAACATCAAAAGATTAATTTTAATTAAAAAAAATCCCAAGTTAAGGAATTTAGTACTTAACAATGTATGCAAGAATCTGGGTCACCAAAATCATTCCTTAGATATGCACTTCATCTATCTGGGGTCGGTATCCTGTGTTTTCATATTTCTGAGTTTCCTGAGGGTTCACCATACTGAGAGGCTACAGTCTGATACCTGCTAGATGGCAGGTATTCTTTTCTCCATGAGTATCCTCAGGGCTCACTGGCTCACATTGAGGGCTGCAATCGCTGATGACTGTGACATCCTTTGTTTACTGATGTGGCAGGAAATATTCCATTTATCACCAAGTAAGGTCACATTCAGGTTACTAGGGGCTAGGTATTAACATATATTTTGGAAGAGTGCAATCCACTCACAAGTCCCAGATTCAGAGTTTATCCAAATATTCAACTCATAATGGACTAAAGGATGTGGTCTCTCCTCATGCATGACCCTATGAAAGTTTAGGGACTTTTTGTTCTATGGACCATGAATAAACACAGATCTTAAGATATTAGGAAAGAAAAGCACACCATATTTGTTTTCAGAAGTAAAGGTGCTAGGAAGTCAAGGTCAACTGATAGGAAAACCAAATTTCTATAAACTTGTGAAGGACACACAGGTCAGTTTAGCCAACTGCTTCAGAGCATGATCTTTATAATCAGACAGACCTGGCCTTGAGTCTCAACTCCTTTGTTTAGTTGGGACTCTGGGAAAGTACTTGGTATTTCTAAATTTCCATTTCTTTGTTGGAAAGATGATGAGGCTCCAGAATCCTCATAGAATGATTGTGAGAAATAAATAGATTCAGTTCAGTTCAGTTCAGTCGCTCAGTCATGTCTGACTCTTTGCAACGCCATGAACTGCAGCATGCCAGGCCTCCCTGTCCATCACCAACTCCTGGAGTTCACCCAAATGCATGTCCATTGAGTCAGTTATGCAATCCAACCATCTCATTCTCTGTCATCCCCTTTTCCTACTGTCCTCGATCTTTCTCAGCATCAGGGTCTTTTCAAATGAGTCAGCTCTTTACATCAGGTGGCCAAAGTATTGGACTTTCAGCTTCAACATCAGTCCTTCCAATGAACACCCAGGACTGATCTATTTTAGGATGGACTGGTTGGATCTCCTTGCAGTCCAAAGGACTCTCAAGAGTTTTCACCAACACCACAGTTCGAAAGCATCAATTCTTCAGCACTCAGCTGTCTTTATAGTCAAACTCTCACATCTATACATGACTATTGGAAAAACCATAGCCTTGACTAGACGAAACTTTGTTGGCAAAGTAATGTCTCTGCTTTTTAATATGCTGTCTAGATTGGTCATAACTTTCCTTCCAAGGAGTAAGCATCTTTTAATTTCATGGCTGCAATCACCATCTGCAGTGATTTTGGAACCCAAGAAAATAAAGTCAGCCACTATTTCCACTGTTTCCCCATCTATTTGCCATGAGGTGATGAAGCCGGATGCCATGATCTTAGTTTCCTCAATGTTGAACTTTAAGCCAACTTTTTCACTCTCCTGTTTCACTTTCATCATCACTTTCATCACTCCTCATCACTTTCATCACTTTAGTTCTTCTTCACTTTCTGTCATAAGGGTGGTGTCGTTACATGTTAACTGACACATAAAAGTGCTTAGTAAAGTCAAGTGAATTTATATTTGCATTCCCATTTAGTAACAGATAAGCAAAGGAGAAGTCTATTATTCAAAGTGCACAGAGAAATTTCAAATAATCCAGTAAAGTGTATTTCAAATTATAACATTTCTTATATATTTTGTTAGAAGCTTCTGTTTCATCTTGGCTGTACATATCCAAGTAAAGTAACAACTTCCTTTTTCAGTATTCTAAAAAGCAGACTTAGAGTCTCTTTAAATGCAATGTAAACCCCTCTGACTGAATGCTCAGTATCCCTGAAAATAATGAAGATATATTAATTGGTCATTGGAAAGGATGATTTAGGTAAAGTTAATGAAGATGGTGAAATCAGAAATTTCTTCATAATTAAATAATTGTCAGATGACAAGCCTAAATGACTCCTATCACTTCAAACAATCTGTACCCACTGTAATAGAACTTCACAGGAACATGACTATTCAATACCTATATGCATAATTTGACTTCCTATGCACCTAAGTTTATGAGCCATTTAATCTAGTCTAGTGTGCCAGGGAGAGCTTGGAAAACAATTTTCAAACCTCCTTCACACCTGAAACTACTTGAAGAGAAAAAACTGCAATACCTAACGGCAGATTCAAGTCAAGCCTTACCAACATTGGCAGTCCATCAAGCACTACAGCAGCGCATGGAAGCAGCACTAATCCCAGATGCAGGAGCCTGTGATGCTTTCCCAGGAGAGGTGACACATGAGCTAACTCTTAAGTGATGAGCAGGAGTTAACCAGGTAGGAACGGGAAGGAATAAAGCATGGTAGCAGAGGGAGGAGCATACACGAAAACCTAGAACTTTTTATTTATTCAGGAAACCATAAAATAGAGAATAGTAAGGAGAAGTGAAAGATGACACTAGAAAATTAAAAACCAGATCAAGAATTTTTTTTTTGGTAATACTAGGGGTTTAGCACTCTATTATGAGGGCTATTAAATCATTCTCATTACAGAGCTGAGAATAACTTATTGGGGCTGGGTTTGAGGCTGGGAGACTATTTAGGTTACCATGGCAATAATCCATGCCAAAGAAGATTAGGACAAGAATTTAGATAGTGGAAGTGGAGATGGAGAAAAGTTGATGGGCTTAAGAGAGACAAATTAAGCAGAGTACATAGGGTTTGGCAGAAAAGTAAGAAAAGGAAAAAAAAATACTGAGGATTCATTGCCAAGTTTATGGATTAGGCATATGGCTAAAAAATGTTGCCTTTCACTGTGATGAGAAAACAGAAGAAGGTCATGTTTTTAGAAGAAGAAATTTGGAGCACATTGACTTTGAGGCCATCTAGATGGAGATACGGAGAAGGCAATGGCAATCCACTCCAGTACTCTTGCCTGGAAAATCCCATGGACGGAGGAGCCTGCTAGACTGCAGTCCATGGGGTCTCACAGAGTCCACTCCAGTGCTCTTGCCTGGAAAATCCCATGGACAGAGGAGCCTTGTAGACTGCAGTCCATGGGGTCTCACAGAGTCCACTCCAGTACTCTTGCCTGGAAAATCCCATGGACAGAGGAATCTGGTAGGCTGCAGTCCATGGGGTCGCCAAGAGTCGAACACTGAGCGACTTCACTTTCACTTTTCACTTTCTTGCATTGGAGAAGGAAATGGCACCCCACTTCAGTGTTCTTGGAGAATCCCAGGGATGGGGGAGCCTGGTGGGCTGCCGTCTGTGGGTTGCACAGAGTCAGACATGACTGAAGTGACTTAGCAGCAGCAGGTGGAGATAGTATAAATGAAAAAAAAAAAAAAAAAACAGTGAATGAAGGAAAGAAAGAGATGGGGAAAAGAAGAAAGGGAAGAGATGATTAAAGAAAGAAATTGATTTGGGGATCACCAAAAGGTATTATTTGAGGCCATGGGCATGGAGCAGATTACCCAGAGAGATTATTTAAAGTGATCAGAGGCCAAGCACAGAATAAAGGGAAATAATTATATGTAATGAGAAAGATAAGAGGGAGAAAGAGAAGAGATAGCTAAAACAATCATGTGACAAAAAGAAAAGGATAGAATTTCCAGATACAAGCTAGCAATATGGCCCAAAGGGTCAATAATATAAGG